>SKCR01023671.1:0-110332 GCA_019454045.1 Zanthoxylum bungeanum
TGACACTTGTCATTATTTGCATTATTTAATCAAGATGTATTGCATGAAGATAATGTAAAAAGCACTCAAGGGTATTGCATGGAAATTGAGTGTTAGACACTCTAAGTCTTTGCATGGTTTGTGTCATATTTATATTATTATTTAATATAATTATGACATAAATATAAATTGATTTTTGAGACAAAAATCATATCTTCTCTCCCTCTCAAGCTTACCGAAACAGTAAGCTCTCACAGCCCTCTCCATTTCTTCATTTTTGTTGCAAAAAAAGCTTGAAGAAAGTGTGTGTGTTTGGAACAATAAATCACATATTTGGCTAGCACCATCAAGGGATCATACAAGGTGTTATGGGAAACTCATCTTAGAGCTTGGAAGGATCAAACATTGCTTGGAGCTTCTCTTTTCATCTTGGCCGAAACCCTCACTGCACTAAGGAGGAAGTTTTTGTTTCATCAACGCATCCGGATTCCGTTTTTGTGAGTATTGTTTCCGCCATTACTTCAATCTAGTTCATTCTTATATATATTTTGCTTGTTTTTGATCTTGGGACATGGTTATTAGATTTCCGACAGGAACTAAACCGGAGAAATAAAATGGAGTCGCCACCCAGTGTGAACTGGGAAAATGATTTAAGGCCGCGCTCACCCATCACAAGGGAAGACCTCAAACCGTTCGGTTCAGAATGGTCCCTTACTTATGCCACTCGTAATGAATGGATTTATGTAATAATATAACCGAGTCTACGCAAGAATAACCTACATCTAAGTTCGCATACGACCTATATCTAAGTTTGCATATAACTTATATCTAAGTTTGCATGCATAAAAATAAGTCGGAATAACGGCAAGCACACAATCTCATGAAAATATTGAATTAACAAACACGAAAATATAAATAAATAACAATCTAAATGTAAATATAGATTAAATTCCTAATGCAAAAGAAATAACTAATCATGCTTGAGCATAATCAACTAAATCATGCATAAAAGTAACATATTATTTCTAATAAACAACAAATAAACATAAGATTGGATGACATGAAATATGTTCGTTTCTCAAGCAGTACGTGGAGTTGTCTCCCAAGTATAGACTGCATTACTGTCCATTCGGATTCGGCAACGGAATTTACGTCAGGGTTTCCATCCTATATACCACAAGAGATAACACATATTTCATTTATCACATGGCCACAATATAAATGAATTCACAATATGCATGCGAAGAAATATTAACAAATAATAGAAAATAAGCGGAGATAAATAGAAGGGTGCCCTGAGGTCTAACCTTTTAAGTCGTCTTTTGGAAGTGCGCTACGTGGTTGTCGGAATGGTTGATGCTCCATAACTTTTTCGATTCACTGGTTCGTTGTTTTCCTTCGTTGCCTCGATGTTTTGGGCTGTCGTTTGCTCACTGTTTTTATGGTATTTGAGCTGTGTTTCATGGCAGAAGTCTCGGTGATATGAGGTGCAGTTTCAGTGCTATTTTTGGGTGTTTTTAGGCAGTTTACTGTGCAGGATTTTCGGTGTTAATAGGGCAGATTTCTGGGGCTGTCTTTGGTGGTTTATAATGCAGTTCAGAGGTTATTTTTTGATGGTTTTATGGGTAATTTCTGGTTGTGTTTTGCGGTTTTTTGAAGACAATTCAGGGGGTGATTTGCGTGAGTATGGAGGCTGGTTTCAGGTGTATTTTTATGCGATGGTGAGGGCTAGTTCCATGGGGTGATTTGCGTGAGTATGGAGGCTATTGGATGGGGTTGTTGTTCGGCGTAAATGGGGCTGCTGGATGGGGTTGATTTTTAGCAATGTGAGGGTTACTTTCTTTTACTTTTGCGTGAATGCCCCGGGAGTTCAAAGAGTTGGTTTTGTGCTTCTTTTTATAGACAATGGTTGGGGTTGTCCTTATGCGAATATGGAATGAATATTTTGTAATTATGGGGAGATATTTAATTTGTGTGTCATAAGGAAAAATCTCTTCAATTTAGGACGGTAATTTGATTTGATTTTATTTTATTTTATTTAGTTTAGGAATGTGATTTAATTTAATTAGGAAGATGATTGATGAGATTTAATTTGAATCTTTTAATTTGGGGAGGTAATTTGATTTGATTTCAACGTGTTTAATGTGAGAATTTGTTATTTTGGAAGGCTTCGGGCGTGAATTAGGGGGTTTGGGCATGTGGTTGGTCCCTTTTGGTGGACTTGGTGTGTGGCTTGGTGGTGTATGGGCTCGGTGTGTGGCTTGCGGGGGTTTTGGGCCAAGGATAAGTTTTAAAATAGAGGTCTAACGAGCAACCCCAAGGCTAAACAAACGAATTAAATCCAACAAGGTATCAATTTCTGACTTTTCCCTTCTAACGTCTGTTTCCCGCGATTTCCGCGACTTAAATGGCAGTGTCTCCATGTGAGACTCATCATCGGGACTTATATGCAAAAATGCAGTGCCTACAGTCGCCCCCACTTTGATGGGACTTGTGCAATGTGTGACAATGACAGTCCTATCAAAGTTATGCAATGCATTTTATTTACCTGGCTCGCCAGCTGCCACCTAACTTGCCTACTGCTTCGAATTGAGTTGATATGTGTAAGTGTCAATCAAGATTGGATGGAATTTCTTGTGTACGATTACACTTTAAATTCTCAACCAAGTATGCAACACACAATCAATTTCAACTTTATCACTATGTGTATGCTTGTGAAAATTGAACAACCTAATAATAACTTAAATCTATACTACCAAGATTAATGTGTTACAGTATATGACCGAATGTGGGCTTTGTTCCCGAACCACCGAATGTGGGCTTTATTCCCGAATTATTCTGATGATGCAGTGGGCCTCGACCTTGGGACACATCCCGAAACTGCAACTGATGATGTGGGCCACAACTCGTGCTCCATTCCTGGAGTGCCATTCCCGGTGAGTTATGCAGTGGGCCTCGACCCTGGGACGCATCCCGGAACTACAACTGATGATGTGGGCCTCAACCCGTGCTCCATTCCCGGAGCGCCATTCCCGAAGAGTGATTCAATGGGCCTTGACCCTGGGACGTATCCCAGAAGAGCAACTGATTGTGTGGGCCTCAACCCGTTCTCCATTCCCGGAGCGCCATTCCCAGCATTTTGGGCCTCGACCCTGGGATGCATCCCTGAAACTGCTGATGATGTGGGCCTCAACCCTGGGACTCATCCCAAAAAACTGCTGATGATGTGGGTCTCAACCCTGGGACTCATCCCCAAAACTGCTGATGATGTGGGCCTCAACCCTGGGGCTCATCGCCAAAACTGATACTGATGTGGGCCTCGCCCATGGGACTCATCCCCAAACAGATACTGATGTGGGCCTCGACCCTGGGACTCATCCCCAAGACTAATGATGATGGTTCATTCCCAAACCGCGCTGTATGAGAAACGGTGGGCCAGTCGCCCCCAGACTTGGTTCATCTTTCTGTTCTTTGCTGCTTTCGTCAGGTCAATGTAGATCTCCAGATGTGATGTTACACACCAACATACTATACTGCCTCTCACGAGATAATCCCGATAGCTAAACATATTTTCGTCCTCAAATGATGCTTCACGTCAAAACCAGAGAACCTTCAAAGTACTTGATATACTCAAATCCGACCATCTGATTGAGTGATCTGAACTAGACTCCAAGTGTGTGTGTGTGCCAAGGTCCTTTCGCGGCTTAATCCTTAAGTAAGCCAACTCGATGATTTTGTCTCGGAGAATTGGATCAGTGGGTCTAACCAACCTAGATGTCTTGATCATACTATGTGATTACTTCCTCGTACTCAACATGATATGGTTTTCTTCTTCTTTTCTTTTGTCTCTTTCTTTTCTTTCTTTTCATTTTTGAACTTCTTTTTTTCTTTTTCTTTTTCTCTTTTCTTTCTTTCTCTTTCCTTTCGACACACCTACCCTTTAAACTAGAATTTCTCCTCATGGTGGTCCTAATACTCGCCCATGGGTAGTTTCACACTTATTGGTTATAGGTGGTCTATTTTTTTCTTTTCTTTTCAGAGACTTTTTCTTCATTTCCAACCATATCACATATCGTAACATAACTAAACCATGATAGACATCCGGGCAAACGGTCATTCACTGATTCGCCTTCTCTCTAACTAGTCATCTCGCCGACTACTCAGGCTTCTACTGCTAAGATCCCGTAATCAAGTGCTTGCGAGTCTATCCGAGATCAACCACTCAGAATACTGGATGAGAACACATCTCGCACATATCGTTTCTAAGGTTTCTCCCTACAGCAAACAATGTCATCACCGGACATATTCCTAACCATCAAGGACTTCTTCTTTTTTCACTCAGTCACTCCACAGAATTCCTCCTTTCAACCGCTGGTAATGTGGGCTTCGCCCCCTAGGATTCATTCCCGAAACTAATATTGATGTGGGCCTCGACCCTGGGATTCATTCCCTACTGATACTGTTGTGGGCCTCAACCTTGGGATTTATTCTCGACTGATACTGTTGTGGGCCTCAACCCCGGGATCCATTCCCGAAACTGATACTGATTCATTCCTAAAACTAATGTGGGCCTCAACCCCATGATTCATTCCTGAAACTGATGACACTGTACTGTTGCTGCTTCTAGTTGGCTTGCCTTTGCCGCTTTCTCTTTTTCTTCTTTGAAACCTGTGATTACAAGACAGAACAAACATAAAAAAGAATGCAAATATGTTACGTGTATGCATGCATGAATGAATTTCCTATTCTGTTGGGTTAGGTCTTCCGCCAGTCCTCTTGATGATCACTCGGTCTTCTCTTCCTCAGGCAAAATATTACTTCAATCTGTCCACGTTGATCGGCTCGGTGAATTCATTCCCTTCGAAGTCTGGCAGCCTCACTGCCCTATTTCCCATTACTTTCTGGACTATGTAGGGTCCTTCCCAGTTGGGTCTGAACTTTCCCATTGGGTCTGTCGTCGACGGCTTTGACTGCTTAAGTACCAGATCACCCTTTCTGATCTTGGTAGGATGCACCTTCTTGTTGAATGCTAGAGTCAACCTCTTCTGGTATATCTGCTTGTGATGCAAGGACTTCATTCTCTTCTCATCCAGTAGTACTAACTGTTCAAATCTTGCAAGGCCCATTCTTGTTCAGGCAACTCTGCTTCTGCTAATACCCGCATGGACTGTATCTCGACTTCCACTGGCAGTACTGCTTCCTTTCCGTAGAACAAAGAGTAAGGCATGGCTCCCGTTGCTGTTCTCACGGAAGTTTTGTACCCCCACAGGGCGTACAGTAGCTTGTCAGCCCAATCTTTATAATTCTCCGTCATTTTGGCTAGTATCTTCTTTATTGTCTTATTAGCTGCCTCGACTGCCCCATTTGCCTGCGGTCTGTAAGGTGATGACTTGTGATGTCCTATCCCGTATCTTTGTAGCATTGCCTTTGTTTCTCCTTGAAACTGGACTTCATCATCTGTTAGCACATGATGCGGCATTCCATATCGGCATATGAGGTTTTGGGCTGTGAACTTTGCCATCTGCTTTGCTGTAACATTACGGAAGGACTCGACTTCCACCCATTTTAAGAAGTAGTCTACTGCCACTACTATGAAATGATGTCCATTCGACGCGTGTGGTCAAATTTCTCCGATCATATCAATTCCCCATGCTGAGAAAGGCCACGGCTCTGATAACCCATACAACTCTGTGTGCGGTAAATGGTTCAAGTTACTGTGCGCTTGACAATTATGATAGTACTTTACCAGTTTTGCGCAGTCAGCTTTCATGGTTGACCAGTAGAAACCTTGTCTTACTATCTTGTGAGCAAATTCAATCCATTCATATGTGGACCACATACTCCGTCGTGTAGTTCTTCCATTGCCTTCTAAGCCTCTTCCTCCCTTAAGCAATTCAGTTGGATGCCATTCGCTTGTCTCTTGTAAAGTTCTCCCTTCAAACTCACATATTGAGAAGCCAACTTCTGAATGGCTATCCTGTCCTTTTTGCTTGCTTCTTCTGGAAGTTCCCCGCGTTCTAAGTATCATTGAATATCATAGTACCACGGTTTCCCATCGTCGATCTCTACTTCCAAGACCTTTTCTATCTCGTAGACAGGTCTGCCTGCTGTGGTCAACACTAGAGGTCTCATCACCAACTTCTCCGGATTTTCCCAAGTCGTGGCTAGTGTAGCTAACACGTCGGCCATTTGATTTTCTTCTCGCTGCAAGTGCTGAAATTTGCAATCGGGGAGGGCCTGTGCCAGATTTCTGAGGTGGAGCAGGTAAGGTTTCAACAGTTCTTCCTTTAATTCCCATTCTCCTTGCATATGTCAGACTACCAACATCGAATCTCCGTAGATCTCCACGTTCTTATTGTTCAAGGTTATCAATGCTGTCAGTCCAAAGGCGCATGCTTCATACTCAGCCATGTTGTTGGTTACTTCAAACGTCAATCTTTTGGCCATCGGCAAGGTTTCTCCCTCAAGGGTTACTATCACGGTCCTTATCCCGGCTCCTTTGTAATTCCCTGCTCCATCAAAGTACATTTTCCATCCTTGGATTGTTATTGCCTAGATCTCATCGTCTGGGAATTCAAACTTGTATTGGTCTCCTTCTATAGGTTGTAGTGCCATGAACTCCGCTACGGATCAACCTTTGATTACTTTAGAGGTGAGATACTCGACATCAAACTCTGTCAGCAACACCAGCCATCTGCCTAACTTCCATACAAGCGAAGGCACTGAATGCAGATATTTCAAGGGATCCTCATTTGCTACCACTTGGATGTTGTAAGAGTGGAAGTAATGACGCAATTTTTTGGACGCCCACACTACTGCCAAACAGATATTCTCTACTTTCTGATAGCGGGCTTCATATGGAAGCATCTTCTTACTGAGGTAATAGACTGCATGCTCTACCCCCGTCTCATCTGCTTGTACCATCATCACCCTCAGCGTTTCGCGTTCAATGGCCAAATATAGTACCAAGGGTTTGCCCAGTCTTGGAGGTTTCAAGACAGAAGGTTTCACCAAATATTCTCTGATCTTGTCGAAGGCTTCTTGGCATTGCTCGTTCCATTTCACTGGCCGGTCCTTCCTTAGCAACTTGAAGATAGGCTCGCATACTGATGTCAGCTTGGCGATGAACCGACTGATGTACTAGATTTTCCCAGGAATGCTCTAACTTCTTTCTCTGTCTTCGGCGCGGGCATCTCGGTAATTGCCTTAATCTTCTCAGGGTCTACTTCTATTCCTCTCATTCCTACCGTGTGCCCTAGCAGCTTGCCTGACATTACCCCAAACACACACTTCTTGGGATTTAGTCGCAGGTTGTATTTATCAACTCGCTCAAGGAACTTCTCCAGTGCTTCTATATGTCTGCTTCTTATTTTCGATTTCACCCTCATGTCATCCACATATACCTCAATCTCCTTATACATCAAGTCATGGAATAATGTGGTGGCCATCCATTGGTAAGTGGCTCCAGCATTCTTAAGCCCAAACGGCATCACCTTGTAGCAATACGTACCCCATTCTGTGACAAATGTGGTCTTATGCTTGTCTTCCTCAGCCATAAGAACCTGATTATATCCTAAGAACCCATCCGCGAACGAGTACATGAGAGATAAAGTCGCACTATCAACTAGTACGTCTATATGGGGTAGAGGAAATTCATCCTTCAAGCAAAGTTTGGTTGAGGTCTCTGTAATCCACACACATTCTGACCTTCCCATCTTTCTTCGGCACGGGCATAATGTTTTCCAACCACTCGGGGTACTTTACTACTTCCAGAAATCCCACATCTATCTGCTTCTTGACTTCTTCTATAACTTTCTCGGCCCACTCAGGTCTCATCCTTCGGAACTTCTGCTTTACCGGCCTCATGTTCGGATAGGTCGGTATCGCATGTTGGGCGATACTTCTGTCTACTCCAGACATGTCCTCGTAGGACCAAGCGAACACTTTGGCATATTTGACTAACATCTCTTCTAATTTCTTCCGCTCTTCAGAGGTAACCTCACTCGCAATTAGAATCTCCTTGGGGCTTTCAGGCGTTCCAAGGTTAAATGCGTTTGTTTTGGTTGAGTTGATGTCAAATATACTCAAGTCATGTAAGTTGAAAGGAATAGACTCAGGCAAGTAAGAAAAATGAATGTCTTTATTATGAGCGAATGCAGAGGTACATCCAAATAAATCAGGGAGATAAATGTCTTCGTCATCAACAGACGTTTCACCCTCCTCAGCCGAGTTTTCTCCAGTCTTCTTACTCTCCTCGAGGGTCAGACTCTCCAGCTTCATCAGCTCTTCTTCCCACTTGTCTTCCTCCTTCGCAACTTCTTCTGCCAGCGGTTTCTCACCCATCACATCCTGGAAGATCTCAAATCATGGTACCATGACCCCGTTGACTTCCATTGGTTCAGGCTCTCCTTGGTACCTTGTGGCTTTCACAAAATATTCCGTCAGCTTTAATCATTTCTTCTTAGCCTTCGGCTTAACTTCATCGGACTTGTATCCCAAACCTCTCCTGGTGGTATGTCCCTTGAAGTCGGGCAATGTTCCTTCAACACCTGAGCCTGTGCATGGCTCGAACTTCATCTTTTCCATGATTTTAGCCACCTTAGGATCTACCCACTCCTCAAAGGTTGCCGACACTTGGAACCTCGTGAAAGGTTGTATTCCCAAAGCGGCTACAACATTGTCTCCTTCAGCTCTGATGGTGAAAATCTATCCCCCATACGGATGTTAGACATTATGTCCCATAGCGTCACTGTTTGTAAATGATATTGTATTATTGTACAAAATTAACTATGTGATAATGAAATTGCCTTTTGTCGTTTTGTAATATTATTTACTTTGAGTTATAAATGGCGAAAGTCCATATGATTAGTACCTGGACTGAGAATGATATGAGACAGTATCAGTCCCCAAAGGTTTAATCATTAAATATCCCTAGTCGTAGTATTATCGAGACTGGACATCGATAATGCGGAATAGACTAGTATTGCGCTTGTGCACGTTGTGAGGGCACAACGGCATAGTTCTCATATATTAAATATTGGATACTTATGCAAGTGCGATAGGAGGTTGTGTTTTACCGATGGTACGGAAAACAGCTTCGCTCTGGATAGACCCCGCGGAATCCCATTGGTAGTATGTCTGCGTGTCTATGGGAGGCCGCATCAGGGTAGGTGTATATGGTCTTAACCTGAGACTTACATCGCTAGTACTTGCGACAATCGGTAAACTTTGGTTTTGGTGGTTGGGGACCTTAACCGGTTCTGTGTACACCTCTTCTGGGTTTATCGAGAATCGTAGTGTACTGGATGTGATGTCAAGATGGAAGTATCGCTTCAGACATATGGAGGTGATGATCACGCAGGACACAGAACTAGTACTCTATAAAAGGTTGCAACCGTCGGGACAATATGACAAGGTCAGGATTGTCCGATTTAAAGAGACTAGTTGCTTGATGTCCGATATATGTTTCGTACGGGGCAGACACATCTCCAGCCCCAGGCCTAGCATGTGATCATCCGATACTGGATCGATGTACGCAATACTACGGTATACTACGCTTGATATAGATCTTATATTCCTATAAGAATATTTCTGGAGAATTGGGTAGGCATGGCGCTTTGCTAGAAGCCAACCTTGTCTTGTGAATCGGTAAGAACGTAGTACGAGGTACGTGCGTGTTCGGATTATCCGACGATCGTATTCACTGCCAACATATCCGGAGATCTCTTGGGTCGCTTCCTGAAGATTCACCTATGATATTTGATTCGAACTTAATTAATCTTGGATTAATTGCGGAGAAACTTTATCTCGGATAAAGTGCCTTATTTAAAGAGAGAGAACGATTAATTTGGAATTAATCAGTAGAATTATTATATTCGATATAATAATTGAAATTCGATTTCGACGCGAAATTAAAATTAGATTTTAATTCGGGCATACGAGTTAATTTAGAATAATTCGTAAGCGACGTAAATAATAATTTCGCTAGGAGCGATTATTTATTTAAATTCGATTTAATTAACGTCGCAACGCAAGTTCGGTATTTCGGAAATATCGAACCCGAACGCGTGAGTGCACGTGGGCCCACTTTCATTTGGAAACGTGTGGGGCCCACATGACACATGTCATTATATGTATTATTATATTGATGATGCATTGCATGGTGATAGTGTGTGATTCACTCAAATGTTATGCATGGAATTAGAGTGTTTGACACTCTAAGCCTTTGCATGGCTTGTGTCATAGATTTATTATTATTTAATAAATATTATGGCATAAATATAAATTGATTTTTGGTATCAAAAATCAAAAAAAGAACAAAAAGAAAAAAAAAAACTCTCTTCTCTCTCACTTGGCCGAAAACTGCATGCAGTTTTTGGTCTTCATCTTCTTCATTTTGGTTGCCAAAAGCTTGAAGAAAAGGTTATTGTTTGGAACATACAAGGCTAGCACCTTCAAGGGATCAAAAGAGGTGATAGGGAAACCATCATAGAGCAAGGAATACACAAAGCTTGGAGCTTCCTTCTTCTTGTCTTCCTTGGCCGAAAGTCATCCACCTTGGAGCTTCCATTTGGTTTGTTTTTTCTTCATCAACAAAGCATTGTAAGTATGATTCCGCCATACTTCGTCTTTTATATATATTCTTTGTTGTATTTCATGAATGCTTAATCTTTCCTTGGGACATATTATAGAAACCAACAATGGTATCATGGAGCCATGGTTAAGCATGAAATACTTTAGGTTAAATTTGACAAAATTGGTTGAAGCATGTTCTTGTGAAATTTGATGAATGAGTATGCTTGCATGTATATAGAATGATATTACATGGAATCAATTTTATGAAAAATGCATTGGATGATTTTTCCCCAAAATTTTGACCTTGGCCGAATGGGTGTGGTAAATTGATAAAAGCATGTTCTTGTGAAATTTGATGAATAAGTATGCTTGCATGTATATAGAATGATATTACATGGAATCAATTTTATGAAAAATGCATTGGATGATTTTTCCCCAAAATCTTCACCTTGGCCGAATGGCATGAAGAAATTGATATAAGCATGTTCTTGTGAAATTTGATTAATAAGTATGCTTGCATGTATATAACATGATGTTATATGGAATCAATTTTATGAAAAATGCATTGGATGATTTTTCCCCTAAACTCATGCCTTGGCCGAATGTGTTGCTACTTGGAGTGGATTGGATTTTTTTGTGTTTAAGATCATTGGATGACTTAGAACGTGTACGGAACGTAGATTAGTAATTCAATCGGATTGAAAAACAAATCGACACAAAAACTCACCTTGGCCGAATACATAAGACATGTAAAGGAGTTGATTTTTTGTTAAAATTAATGTTGGACATTTATTTTGAACAATACATGATTAATAAATTAAATGGGTATTTTTTGAAATATTTGGTTTAATATATTAATCTTGGTATTACACTTTAATTAATTGGACTTTAATGTTTGGAATATTAAAATTTAATTAATGGGCTTAATTGGTGAATTGGGCTTTTAATATTGTATTTGGGCCTAAATCACTCCATTAAGTCCAAATATAATATAATGGGCTTTAATAATTTAATTGGGCCTTATGGGCTTGAAATTGGTTTTATGGCACTTAAGGGTGATTCCTTATTTGGGCTTGGTAATTGGGTATGACCCACATTGACCAAAGCCCAAGCCTTAATAAATCAATTGAAAGCCCATTTGACTTGAATTAAATTAAACATTGGATGTTAGTTGGGCTTTGAGACCCAATAGAATGGATTTAGAATCTAAGTCTTTAAAGCACATTAAAAGTGTAAACATTTAATTTGGAATTAAATAATTGAATTAGTATTGAATACGAATTAAATTAGATTTAATTAGTAGTTCGATATAATTCGCGAATTCGTACCTTATGTACTTATTCTAAATCGAGTTGGACTCGCACAAAATCAAACCGTTGTTTGAACATTGGATGATCACTTTAACAAAGACTAATTAATTGGATTAGATTGGTTGTAAAAGCATGTCTTGTTTGAATATATATGTATGTGATGAATGAATAGTGTATATCGGATGGATATTAGAAGGGAAGGGTAATTTTAGAAATTATTGAAAATTTGGAATTTATAAATTGGACCTGCGTGTCCAGCCTTATCTCTTTATCTCTTTGTATTCTCTTCTCACCTAATTCCCCTCAATGTAAATGAGGTTTCTCTTATTGTATTATGTAATTGGGTAGAAGTAGAATAGTGCTAACGGGGAGAGGAAAGGGAGTGATTTGTTCTAGGAACAAGTTGTATATATCCATCCTCATATCACTATTACTTTACTTTACGCGCTTTATGATGTTTTAGAAGCATGCTTAAGGGTGTATGATGATGAGACCTAACAAAGATAAATTAATTGGTTGCCAATTACGCAAAAATCCCTCAAACAATATTAAGCGATTTTCCTTCCGTTGAATGATTCTTTCTCAAGATCCGAAATTGGCATTGGTTTGTTGGCCAAAGTCAAGACCTTTGTCAATTGAGGATGTGTTTGAATCATGAGAGTTTTGTTCCACATCGGTGTCATGTCCAAGTTGTGATTTGTTGGCCAAAGTCAAGATCACTTCTTGTCCATCGACATTGATTACGAAATTTTCCTTGTCAATGGGTCCCGCTTAACTGGAATCATTAGGTTTGTTGTGTCAAAGCCAAGGCTTAGTTGATTCAGAGGAAATGGTTAGGAAAATGTATTAGATACATTGACATATGTATTAGATATATATGTTTCGGACTTGGATGTCCACCTACCGGATCTAGGAATTGGATGGGATCCAATTGATCTTCGAGATCTACCTAGTTAAATATCATACAACTTGTTGGCCAAAGTCAAGGTTGTGTGTTATTTAACGGGATCCTAGCCCACTAGGAAATTCTATTTCCCGAGTTGTCTACAGAGGGTTAGAAACTTGAAGAAAATAGTGGGAGGCTATTATTGAATTTGCAATTTCATTCAGATATTTAGCCTTACGCGTCTTTCAAAATTATTTCGTCAATATTTTAAATAATTAGTTGGACTAATATATTGTTATTTTTATATGTAACAGTTTGACTGTACCCATAACATCGTTGACTTTATAGTTGGACTATAGTTGTCAAGATGATTGGCAAAGGTAATATCCGCGACATAATCATGGGCGATAATGTCTTCAAAGGGACAAACTTTGCCGACTGGGAAATGAACCTCAAGATAGTGCTTGGGCTGAGAGGATACTGTATACTATTCAGAGACCTCTCCCGCCTAAACCCACTGAGCCACTGGAGCTAGAGTTATGGAAAACTCATAGTGATGATTGTGACCAAGCTCAGTCAGTTATGCTAGCTGCAATGACTCAGCATTTCAGACGCCAGAATAGGGACTTGGATCCCTATAACATGATGGCAAGATTGCGTGATCTTCACCGCACCAATAAGCGGATGAAGAGGTACGAGCTAGTAAGGAAACTCTTCCGCTCCCGGATGACAGACGGCGCATCAGTTGAAGTCCACGGGACTCAAATGATCGCCGACATTGATGAGTTGGCCAATATGGGAATAGTCTTGGAGGCTGAGCTGACTATAGATATGATCTTGCAGTCACTTCCTGATACTTGGAAACAAATCATCATCAACTATAAGTTGATGGATACTGACGACACTCTTGGAGAGTTGTTGTCTGTGCTGAAGGAGTCCGAAAGGGAACTCCTAAAGGGGAGCAAGCGCGAGGCGCATTTTGCATTGACCTCTCATGCGCCAAAGGGTGGCCCCAAGGCAATTGGAGGTGCAAGGAAGAAGAAGTTCAAGAAGAAGGGTAAAGGCAAGTTGACAGTGGCTTCTAGGAAGCCAAAGGACAAATCTCGGGACATCTGCCTTAACTGCGGCAAGAGGGGTCACTGGAAACGTGACTGCCGAATGAGCATTGTGCAGAGGGAGGATATCAAGGCTGGCAAGGCCATTGCCTCTGGTATGTTTGTTATTGAGATAAATATGAATACTTCTAGTTTTAAAAATTGGATTTTTGATTCTGGTTGTGGTGCTCATATTTGTACTGATGTGCAGGATCTGCATGATAGCAGGGTGCTGGCATCAGGGGAGATGGATCTACGGGTCGGAAACGGAACACCAGTTGCTGTTTTGGCCGTAGGGACTTTTGTTTTAGTACTGCCCTCAGGGCATGAACTTAAACTTTTGAACTGTTATTTTGTACCTAGTTTAACTAGGAATATTATATCTGTATCCTTGTTAACCCAGCAGGGTTACACTTTTGTATTCAGGAACACTGGGTGTTATTTATATAAAAATGATGCAGAAATTTGCACAGCTGTTGCAAATAACGGTCTTTATATTTTGAATATAAATGAATCTCCTAAAATGACAAACAAAAGGCTCAAAAGGAGTAATCTAAAAGATGAAGCTTATATGTGGCATTTTCGTCTAGGACACATCAACAAGACTCGCATATCCACACTTTCAAAGAGTGGGTACTTGGACGAATTTGATCCCAATTCATATGACGTCTGCGAATCTTGTCTTTTAGGCAAAATGCCTAAATCACCTTTTAGCGGTAAAGGTGAACGTGCCACAGAACTGTTAGCTCTCGTTCATACTGACGTATGCGGGCCCATGTCTAGCCAGGCTAGAGGTGGATTTCACTACTTCGTAACCTTTACAGATGATGCATCTCGTTACGGTTATGTGTATCTTATGAGACACAAGTCGGAAACTTTTGAGAAATTCAAAGAGTTTCGACACGAAGTGGAGAAACAAACAGGGATGAGTATCAAGACATTACGGTCAGACCGTGGTGGCGAATACTTAAGTTATGAGTTTCAAGATTACTTGAAAGAATATGGTATTCTTTCACAGTGGACTCCTCCTGGAACACCACAATTAAACGGTGTGTCCGAACGGAGAAACCGCACCTTGTTGGACATGGTGAGGTCAATGATGAGTCGCACTGAGCTACCAATATCCTTCTGGGGATACGCATTAAACAGTGCTATACTTATTTTGAATAAGGTACCGTCGAAGTCTGTTAAACAGACCCCATATGAGATATGGACAGGAAGGAAACCAGGTTTCTCTTTCCTAAGATTTGGGGATGCTGGGCATATGTTAAACGTTTGGAAGGCACCAAACTTGAACCCAAATCTGATAAATGCCTTTTCGTTGGATATCCTAGGGAAACCAAAGGATATTACTTCTATTACCCACAAGAGAACAAAGTATTTGTTGCTCTACATGCGGTTTTTCCTTGAGAAGGAATTCCTAAATGCAGTGGTAAGTGGGAGGAAAGTAGAACTCGATGAAGATCGTAGTGATACTGTTCCTGGCAATGAATCAACGACGGAACAAGAACAGACCATCCGGGATGAGTCTGTACCACAAACTTCACATACACAAGGACCGCGTAGGTCGGAGAGAGTCAGAACAGTACCTGAGAGGTATGGGTTCCTGATCTCACCTCATATAGATATTAATCTTATTGAGGATAATGAGCCGGCTACGTATGAGGAAGCGATACAAAATATCGATTCCGCTTTATGGCAAGAAGCCATGAAGTCCGAGATGGATTCCATGTACGCCAACCAAGTTTGGACACTGGTTGATGCACCAGAAGGCGTAAAGCCTATTGGATGCAGATGGATCTTCAAGAAGAAGACCGACATGGATGGCAACGTACAAACGTACAAGGCTAGGCTTGTAGCGAAGGGGTATCGTCAACAATATGGTATTGATTATGACGAAACCTTCTCACCCGTTGCCATGATTAAATCCATTCGGATAATGCTTGCAATAGCTGCATATTTCGACTTCGAGATATGGCAAATGGACGTTAAAACCGCTTTCCTTAACGGAAACCTTTTGGAGGATGTTTATATGCAACAACCTGACGGTTTTATCGTACCTAGACTTGCAAACAAGGTTTGTAAGTTAAATCGATCCATTTATGGATTGAAGCAAGCATCACGGTCATGGAATCAGCGTTTTGATGAGATCATAAAAGAATATGATTTCGTGCAAAACGCAGATGACCCTTGTGTATACAAGAAGGTTAGTGGGAGAGCACTTACTTTTATTGTCCTTTATGTCGACGACGTATTGCTTATAGGCAATGACATTCCCATGCTAACGTCGGTGAAAGCTTGGCTTTCATTAAAATTCTCCATGAAAGATCTGGAAGAAGCAGCCTTTATTCTTGGAATAAAGATCTACAGGGATAGATCTAGAAAGCTGCTTGGACTCTCCCAGAGTACATACATTGATAAAGTGTTGAAGAGATTCAACATGGAACAATCCAAGAGGGGATTGATTCCAATGGTACGTGGTACCTCTCTGTCTAAGGACATGTGTCCTAAGACTCAGGAAGAGAGAGACCACATGAGTCGGATACCGTTCGCCTCGGCAGTCGGATCGATCATGTATGCCATGATATGTACACGACCTGATGTCTCATATGCTTTGAGCATGTGCAGTCGCTATCTCTCATCCAGGTGAAGGTCACTGGATAGCAGTTAAGAATATCCTTAAGTATCTTAAACGAACTAAGGATGCTTTCTTAATTTATGGAGGTGGAGAACTTGCGGTATCTGGGTATACCGATGCAAGTTTCCAAACCGACAAGGATGACTACAAGTCGCAATCCGGGTACATTTTTTGCTTGAATAACGGAGCAGTGAGCTGGAAATCTTCCAAGCAAGATACTGTTGCCGATTCAACAACAGAAGCGGAGTACATCGCTGCATCTGAAGCAGCAAAGGAGGCAGTTTGGATCCGAAAGTTCCTAATCGGATTAGGAGTAGTTCCGTTAGCAGCTGAGCCCGTTCCATTGTATTGTGACAATAACGGGGCTATAGCACAGGCTAAGGAACCAAGGTCTCATCAACGGTCCAAGCATGTTCTTCGACGTTATCATCTGATTCGGGAGATTATACATCGTGGCGATGTAAAAGTCGAGAAGGTCACATCAGATGACAACATTGCAGGTCCGCTGACGAAAGCTGTTCTACAGCAAGTTTTTGAACGACACATACATAGTTCGGGTATTAGATGCTTGAGTGACTGGCTATAGGCCAAGTGGGAGATTGTTAGACATTATGTCCCATAGCGTCACTGTTTGTAAATGATATTGTATTATTGTACAAAATTAACTATGTGATAATGAAATTGCCTTTTGCCGTTTTGTAATATTATTTACTTTGAGTTATAAATGGCGAAAGTCCATATGATTAGTACCTGGACTGAGAATGATATGAGACAGTATCAGTCCCCAAAGGTTTAATCATTAAATATCCCTAGTCGTAGTATTATCGAGACTGGACATCGATAATGCGGAATAGACTAGTATTGCGCTTGTGCACGTTGTGAGGGCACAACGGCATAGTTCTCATATATTAAATATTGGATACTTATGCAAGTGCGATAGGAGGTTGTGTTTTACCGATGGTACGGAAAACAGCTTCGCTCTGGATAGACCCCGCGGAATCCCATTGGTAGTATGTCTGCGTGTCTATGGGAGGCCGCATCAGGGTAGGTGTATATGGTCTTAACCTGAGACTTACATCGCTAGTACTTGCGACAATCGGTAAACTTTGGTTTTGGTGGTTGGGGACCTTAACCGGTTCTGTGTACACCTCTTCTGGGTTTATCGAGAATCGTAGTGTACTGGATGTGATGTCAAGATGGAAGTATCGCTTCAGACATATGGAGGTGATGATCACGCAGGACACAGAACTAGTACTCTATAAAAGGTTGCAACCGTCGGGACAATATGACAAGGTCAGGATTGTCCGATTTAAAGAGACTAGTTGCTTGATGTCCGATATATGTTTCGTACGGGGCAGACACATCTCCAGCCCCAGGCCTAGCATGTGATCATCCGATACTGGATCGATGTACGCAATACTACGGTATACTACGCTTGATATAGATCTTATATTCCTATAAGAATATTTCTGGAGAATTGGGTAGGCATGGCGCTTTGCTAGAAGCCAACCTTGTCTTGTGAATCGGTAAGAACGTAGTACGAGGTACGTGCGTGTTCGGATTATCCGACGACCGTATTCACTGCCAACATATCCGGAGATCTCTTGGGTCGCTTCCTGAAGATTCACCTATGATATTTGATTCGAACTTAATTAATCTTGGATTAATTGCGGAGAAACTTTATCTCGGATAAAGTGCCTTATTTAAAGAGAGAGAACGATTAATTTGGAATTAATCAGTAGAATTATTATATTCGATATAATAATTGAAATTCGATTTCGACGCGAAATTAAAATTAGATTTTAATTCGGGCATACGAGTTAATTTAGAATAATTCGTAAGCGACGTAAATAATAATTTCGCTAGGAGCGATTATTTATTTAAATTCGATTTAATTAACGTCGCGATGCAAGTTCGGTATTTCGGAAATATCGAACCCGAACGCGTGAGTGCAAGTGGGCCCACTTTCATTTGGAAACGTGTGGGGCCCACATGACACATGTCATTATATGCATTATTTTATTGATGATGCATTGCATGGTGATAGTGTGTGATTCACTCAAATGTTATGCATGGAATTAGAGTGTTTGACACTCTAAGCCTTTGCATGGCTTGTGTCATAGATTTATTATTATTTAATAAATATTATGGCATAAATATAAATTGATTTTTGGTATCAAAAATCAATAAGAACAAAAAGAAAAAAAAAACTCTCTTCTCTCTCACTTGGCCGAAAACTGCATGCAGTTTTTGGTCTTCATCTTCTTCATTTTGGTTGCCAAAAGCTTGAAGAAAAGGTTATTGTTTGGAACATACAAGGCTAGCACCTTCAAGGGATCAAAAGAGGTGATAGGGAAACCATCATAGAGCAAGGAATACACAAAGCTTGGAGCTTCCTTCTTCTTGTCTTCCTTGGCCGAAAGTCATCCACCTTGGAGCTTCCATTTGGTTTGTTTTTTCTTCATCAACAAAGCATTGTAAGTATGATTCCGCCATACTTCGTCTTTTATATATATTCTTTGTTGTATTTCATGAATGCTTAATCTTTCCTTGGGACATATTATAGAAACCAACAACGGAAACTTAATGAACTGATTCAGAGTGGAGGGCACGCCCCCAAGCTTGTGAAACCATGGCCTCCCCAATAACAAGGCGAAAGTGGCCAGGATATCAAGCACTATGAACTCAACCTCATCCTCAATTGGGCCCACTTTGACAACTGCAGCAAAAGTACCATCAACTTCTCGCTTGCTGTCGTCATATGCCCTGATGGTCATATTGGAGGGAATCAGATCTGTCGTCTTCATACCCAACCTCCACAAGATCTTCAAAGGACACACATTGATATATGAGCCATCATCCACCATTACACAAGACATTTTCTTACCCCTTACTTCAGCTCTTATGAATAATGGCCTATTATGATTCCTTCCCTCCACTGAAAGTTCCTCCTCAGAAAAGGTTATCATTTGTAAAGCTTCCTTTTGCACCGATCCTACAAACATTGTGGGGTTAGCATCCTCCGGTACTATTATCTTGCTCAAGGCTTCAACCATGGCACGCCTGTACTCCTGCGATGCACACAGCAACTCCCAAATACTCAGCTATGCTCGTGTCTTCTTCAACTGACGCAGTACTACATCTCCTTCAGCATTATCCCCGTTTTCTGCTATTTATCTGCCTTCTACCAACACTTCCTTGCCCTTTTCCGCGGTATCACTATAGAAACGCCCACTGCGTGTCATTCCTTTTACCTCCTCCTCATCACTGCCTGAGAAGTCCTTCCAGAAATTCTTTCCCTGCTCCATTTCATCCTCACTGCTACTATCCCATATCCCCAAGCAAAAGGCATGGTGGTCAAAGGTTTGGAGGACAAAGCTTTCTGGTATGCCGGAGCCAATCATGTAGGTAGGTGGTGGGACGGAGTGATAGTTAGGTAGGGGGTTCCGGTGTGTGTTGGGTTGCTCTTTTTCGAGGTCGGGTATTATGTGGGAATCTATGAGGTCCTGGATTTCATGTCGGAGGTGGGCATAGCTGTCGGTGTCATGGCCTTTTTGATGGTGGTAGTGGCAGTAAAGGTTCAGGTTGAGATTCGATGGTAGAGGGTGTGGAAGTGGTCTAGTCTCCAAGGGTTTTAGGAGTCCTTGACTCGTCAACTTCTCAAGCACTTTAGACAAAGGCCTACTCAGAACTTCCTCTTCCTCAATGTCCATGACAGTCTCCCTAAACTGTCGAAAATCAGTAATCATGGAGGTTATCCTCCTCAGCTTGCTATAGATAGAGGGCTTGGTACCCTTGATGATCATTTTGATCTGGTCCTTCTCCGAAGGCCGAGTCTGCATTTTCAAAAGTTGGCTTCTCCAGCGGTCCACATAATCCTTGAAGCTTTCCTCCGGCTTTTGTTTGGTATTCTCCAAGTCGCGAAGCGAGAAGTCGATCTCTAAATCCGTGACATACTGGTTCAGAAAGGCCTCTGTCAATTCCCTCCAATCATCATTGACCTTCCTCTCAAGGCCATGATACCATACCACGGGTGCTCCCTCAAGTGACATCCCGAACATCTTCTGAACCCGATGCTGCGACAGGCCCACTGAACTTATACAGAAACATATTGTCAAAGATGGACCCTTGGATCCCCATTCCCATTGAACTTGGCTATGTCAGGCATCTTGAACTGAGCCAGCAGCTGCTCCTCAAAAGTCATCACCTCATAGTCTAGAAAATCTTCATGATTACCCCTCATCTTACGGGTAACTGACTCTACCTGATCTCGGAGTTTATGTAATTCAGCCTGAGACCCAGCTATCCTTCTCGAGGCATACTCATCCATGTCATCATCAAAAACAGGGATATCGTCACTCAACCTGTTCGAAGGTTCCTCACGCCTCACATTCTCAGAGCCTCCCCCAGCACGGGGCACAGCCATATTAGCCATAACGGCGGTCAAAGCTTGCAGTTGCTCGGTAACCTTAGTGAGACTTGTTTCCAGCTGATCCATATGGGATACCTCGTTCTCTGATTCACTTATGTTTGCTGACGGCCTTTTGACGAGTCTTCCCTCTTCCCTAACCCAACGGTATCTATGGTGTCTTTTAAAATCGCATGTCAGCATGTATGCGTGTTATGCATGGAATGTATAAGTCGGCCCATTATCATTTTAAAGCATTCAATCATACTATTGCGTGATGCAAACTTGTCCCAGTTAAAAAGGCCCAACAGGTTTACACTTTTGCGATAACATAGCTAAATAACTTCAAATGATAAGGGGCCTAAACACAAAATGGCCCATTGGCATTTTAGAAGCTTTTCGCCCAATTTTCATAAGGCACGAACCCCAGTTTAAATGGCCCAACAAGCCCATACCTCATGAAAAAAGTCCAACTGAACCCAAATGACGATGGTCCCAAATGTAAACATAAATGGGTGTTTTCTATCGGTCCTACAACTACAGTTCACATGTGGGTTTACGGGGTATAGACAAAGACTCCCGATGGTGAAGGATTGCCCAAAACTAGGACTCCTCACTCAAAAGTTCGAGCGACCAAGTGAGCGCACCTTTTTTATACGCTAAGGTACATGCCAACGAGTGATGATACATGACTGACTGTCAAATGGATTTCTTATTGAAGATTCCCTAGAGGGAGGGTAGAGCGGACTCTCTTAAATACCCAAGCTTTTTAGGCTCTTATCGCCTTGGTGACATGAATAAACAATAAGTCCTCCAAATTAGTCCATCACGGTAAGCTTCGAGTAAATGATTATCTAGGTGCCTTCAAGCTTTTCCCTTCAGCTATAGAAAGGTAGTGAATGAAGGAAGACACCAAACCATTACTTAGCTCTAATAGTGCCTTTGATTAAACCCTTCAACCCACGGTAGACACAGTTAACTAAAACGAAAATCACAAACATTACAAGGCATTATTTCTGAGCCGATTCTCTATCCCCAGTGGAGTCGCCAGACTATAGGACACAGAAATCGGCGACGCTGTTCCAGGCTCGCGGCCTAGTCGGGAGTACGGAGTAGCCCATAGGGGAACTAAACCGGAGAAATAAAATGTAGTCGCCACCTAGTGTGAACTGGGAAAATGATTTAAGGCCGCACTCACCCCTCGCAAGGGAAGACCTCAAACTGTTGGGTTCGGAATGGTCCCTTACTTATGCCACTCGTAATTAACGGATTAATGTAATAATATAACCGAGTCTACGCAAGAATAACCTACATCTAAGTTCGCATACGACCTATAACTAAGTTTGCATATAACCTATATCTAAGTTTGCATGCATAGATATAAGTCGGAATAACGGCAAGCACACAATCTCATGAACATATTGAATTAACAAACGCGGAAATATAAATAAATAACAATCTAAACATAAACATAGATTAAATTCCTAATGCGAAAGAAATAACTAATCATGCTTGGACATAATCAACTAAATCATGCATAAAAGTAACATACTATTTCTAATAAACAACAAATAAACATAAGATTGGATGACATGAAATATGTGCGTTTCTCAAGTAGAACGTGGAGTTATCTCCCAAGTATAGACCGCATTACCGTCCATTTGGATTCGGCTACGGAATTTACGTTTGGGTTTCCATCCTATATACCGCAAGAGATAACACATATTTCATTTATCCCATGGCCACAACATACATGAATTCACAATATGCATGCGAAGAAATATTAACAAATAATAGAAAATAAGCGGAGATAAATAGAAGGGTGCCCTCAGGTCTAACCTTTTAAGTCGTCTTTTGGAAGTGCGCTACGCGGTTATCGGAAGGGTTGATGCTCCGCAACTTTTCCGATTCACTAGTTCGTTGTTTTCCTTCGTTGTCTCGTTGTTTTGGGCTGCCGTTTGCTCACTATTTTTGTGGTATTTGAGCTGTGTTTCAGGGCAGAATTTTTGGTGATATGAGGTGCAGTTTTTGGGTGTTTTTAGGCAGTTTATTGGACAGGATTTTCGGTAGTAATAGGGTAGATTTCTGGGGCTTTTTTCGGTGGTTTATAGTGCAGTTCAGAGGTTGTTTTTTGGTGGTTTCATGGGTAATTTCTGGTTGTGTTTTGTGGTTTTTTGAAGACAGTTCAGAGGGTGATTTCCATGAGTATGGACACTGGTTTCAGGAGTATTTTTATGTGGTGGTGAGGGCTGGTTTCAGGGGGTGATTTTCCTGAGTATGGAGGCTGCTGGATGGGGTTGTTGTTCGGCGTAGATGGGGCTGCTGGATGGGGTTGATTTTCGGCAATGTGAGGGTTACTTTCTTTTACTTTTGCGTGAATGCCCCGGGGGTTCAAAGAGTTGGTTTTGTGCTTTTTTTATAGACAATGGTTGGGGTTGTCCTTATGGGAAAATGGAAGGAATATTGTGTAATTATGGGGGGATATTTCATTTGTGTGTCATAAGGAAATAATCTCTTCAATTTAGGAAGGTAATTTGATTTTATTTTATTTTATTTAGTTTAGGAATATGATTTAATTTAATTAGGAAGGTGATTGATGAGATTTAATTTGAATCTTTTAATTTGGGGAGGTAATTTGATTTGATTTCAACATGTGTTTAATGTGTGAATTTTTAATTTTGGAAGGCTTTGGGCGTGAATTAGGGGGTTTGGGCGTGTGGTTTGTCCATTTTGGTGGGCTTGGTGTGTGGCTTGGTGGTGTATGGGCTCGGTGTGTGGCTTGCTGGGGTTTTGGGCCAAGGATAAGTTTTAAAACAGAGGCCTAACGAGCAAACCCGAGGCTAAGCAAACGAATTAAATCCAACAAGGTATCAATTTCTGACTTTTCCCTTCCGACGTCCGTTTCCCGCGACTTCCGCGACTTAAATGGTAGTGTCTCCATGTGAAACTCATCATCAGGACTTATATACAAAAATACAGTGCCTACACACATATAACTAAGTCATGACACCTCATTGACTAAGTGACGAAGTAATGAAAACTACCTTAAGTAATTTACAATTCATTAAACTACATACATCGAATGTATTAGTTTAATAAATCTTATGGTCCAATGACAATCATGGGTTAAATGAGATTTAATTAAATTCTTGAATACAATATTCATTAAATTGATAAGGATATGTGGTGTGATCTCATATCAGACCATCATTTACCCTACGTAATAAACATCTAATGCTCAAGTGATGAAAATCTCATCAATTATTATTTTAAGTTATTTACTTAATCGAATATTTTTCTTAATATTTATCTCTTCGCCAATGACACTATTATTCGTATTAAGATATGTAACAACTGTTTATATATGACAAGTAACTATCCAATAGTTGCAACTTCTGATATCAGATATCAAAACAATCATTAAACAATATTTCAAATAACTAGATGGGAGATCTAGTATCTAATGCATATAGTTTTCATATTGTAAGAATCGATATTCTCTACACACAACTATACACATCTCATTTCTTTTGCTTTATAATTTACCTTCAACTATTCACAACAATTGCAAATAATTGATTAGCAAATAGTGTCGGACAGGTGATCATAAAGGTTACTAAAACCAAGAAAAGTCATTATCAAATAAACAAATACCTAATGGGATTTTCTTAATGCCAGGGAAGAATCTCGAGACATGAACCAATTCATGTCAATCTTTACTGCATAAGAAACTATTCTCTCTAATGGATTATATCATAGCCTATTATAATCTAGAACCTATTCTAGAAATCTACAACCATAGGTGAAATCAGAAAATATATATAAAATATGGATGCAGTAGATTAAAATTTTAATTCTATATACATAATAGAATAAGGAAAACATAAGCGGTAATTTAATAATATTACACACCGCCTTAGTTATGGATTTTTAACCCAGCAGTGCCTCCAACTATTTTACGTAATATCGTAATCCCTAATGGAAAATGAGAATTCAATAATTAAATCGAATTCCATAATAGGAAGTGGACCCCATGAATATATTTTGACTCACTGCTTAGGCACATTCTCGCCTATGTATATCCCCAAGTAGACAACTCATTATCAATCACACTCAATATGACTCCTGATTTTTGTCTTGACAGCTTTGGCACGTTCACAGGAGGCGTATCAAGGCTTCACTTGTCAATGAAAAACTCAAGCTACCGATGTAGTCTTGACAGCTTTGGCACGTTCAGGAATTTACTTTCGCTTGAATTTGTCTAATATCAAATATATATCCGGTGTAAATAAATTTCTAACGACTATACCCTCACAGCATTGGCATGTTCTCGGATATAGCTAAAAAAAAACTTATTTATATTTATATTGATAAGACGAACCAAGAAACAAGTATTCCCTAGTAACTTTAATGCCTTATTTAACGGGGATTTTCCTATTGTCAAATAATCTGAAATTAATCAAATTAATTTCACAAGCATATGTAAATTATAAAATTGGATTAAATATCATATATCAAGCATGAAAAATATAATAGATATAGTATAACACTCGCTCTGATACCATTTTGTTGGGTTCAAGAGCGGCGTAAGCATGGTTCGAACAAAATCACAACTTTAAATTTTTTGAACTTACCGAATAAATTATTCAATATCCAATATGATTTATTCATTCATATTTCACATAAACATATTATTCGATGTCAAATAACGACATTATTAATTTAGAAAACATCGTGAAACTTTTATGAAAATGATTTTCCGTAAAATAGCATAAAACACATTTTTGACCGAACCGACCAACCAATAAATACGGGGGCTGCCCAGGTTAGCCCCAATAGTACTTGGGCAGTTTATAGGCTGTCGAAAAAGTGACCAATTCACTGTTTGGACAGTCGTCGCTCGGTAAGCCCGAAACTCATATGGTAACGCCGTTTATCACCGTTTTCGTATATTTTCACTCCGAAATAATTTCCGGCAATTATTCCAATGAACAATACACATCCAAAATATTTAAATAACATATTTTTCGTCACCAAAATTTCAGAATTTCTAGATCTGATCTAAGTGCAAAAATATCGTTTTTCATGTTTTAAATCCAATTTTCTCAACAATAATCATATTAAAATTTAGACCAATCAAAAAGCCACCATAAATGAAGAACTCAAGAATAATTCTAGGTATTATTAGAGTGGTCATAACACTCTAGAATGTCAACTTACTGTTAAAGAAACTAAAAAAGCTTATTTTACACTTAAGCTTATTAGCTTTCTTACAATCATTACACATGCATATATTTCCATTTTCCAAGCATCTAAATATAAATTTAGGAGAGTTAAAAATAAAATTACATCATATGTGGAACCCTAGAGCAATAGAAATAAATTTCTAATTGAAGAAAGTAAGAAAAACTCACTTTTCCAAGCTTTCTCCAAAGATTTACTCTAGTACCTTTTGTTTTCTCTCAACTCTCTTTCTTTTATGCTCTTGGAAGCTTAAAACTTATTAAGCAAATGAAACAAATTTCATTTTATATATGGTTCCTACTTGGCCAAAAATTAGGGCTACCAAAAAAGTCAATTTTGGTTGCCAAATTAATTAAAGGAAGTCAAAAATAATTTGATGACAACTTCTTTTATAAAAGACAAGTGTAACCAATTAAATCAAGTCATTTCCCTAGCAAATGGTGATATTAGATATTTTATTTTTAATTACTTAATTATTTAATAATTAAATAAATAAATAATTAATTAATTAGTATAAATATTTATATATGTATTTTTATTTACAATAAATAACCAAATACATATATTAATGACAAGTGTCAAATTATCACATTTGAAAATAAATTAATGTGTATTCAATAAAATCAAGTATTAAATATAAATACACATTAATTAGCAAATAACCGAAATGCCCCTATGTATGTATTTTGGTTTAATGTGTATTCAATAAAATCATGTATTAAATATAAATACACATTAATTAGCAAATAACCGAAATGCCCCTATGTATGTATTTTGGTTTAACCGTTAAATGATTCGAATTAACTTATTTAATTCGATATAGTATTATGAATAGTCTATATTATTCATAACGCGTTGCCCAAGTGCTCAACTAGTACATTTCATAATGTAGGACTCTCTAAGTTTAGGTTTATTCATAACGGAATCAAATTTTGTTTCTATAATTCACTCACTCGTAAATTATGACGACCACAGATAGTCTCGCTAAACTATGCAAGTTGAGGCCATTGTATATGTATAATCCCTCCACCACAAAACATTCATATTATACCGGGATATAGATAAGAATGTCAAATCCCTAAGGTATAATATAGTCGACTTACAAATTTATGCTATCTAAATAACACTCGGAACTCGCTTCTGAAGTATACCACGGCCATGGATGTAACGACCGGGGATTTCGACTACTGTTACACTGTGAGATGAGTGTCACAAAATTTAAATCATGTTTGGAAACACACATTTTCGTGAGATGACTATCGGAAGATTCTTCGAAAAACCGACATTTGATGTTACGATGTTCCACTCTGGACAGCCCATTATATTTAGGCCATAACATTTTCATAAAAATTCCGATTTTTATGAATTTTATATTACCGAGAAGTTGAGATCGAGACCTACAACTTCCTCATTGAATAATTTTTTAAATTCGGACCAAACATAGGTCAAAAATGCAAGTCAAAATTATGGATGAATAATGCTGCGGACTTATCTAGAAATTTCTCCAAATTTCCATATTTTTCTACAATATTTCAAATATCATGCAACCTCTTGTATATAAGAGAAACACTATTCACAAATATATAAAATTGAAACAAAAATTGAGAAGGGAAGACGTGAAGGAGAGAAAGAAGAGGAATGAGAAGAAGAAAAAAAAGAGAAGAAATGACAAGAAGGAAGAGAAAAGAATGAAGAACCATAGAAGGTTTGGCATCCATGAAATTGAGGGATGAGAAAGGTCCAAGAACAAGAGAGGATGTAAGATTTACATGACCCAAATTTGAGATTTTAAAACTTTGATGATATGGAAACATGTTGGTGTTAGTGGTATACTATGGTTTGCAATTAGTGAGGAAATGAGCATGGAATTGGCTGTAACATAAGTACCCAAATTTGATAAATTCTAGGGTTTAAGCCAAGAGTGAGGATGATGTGATTAATAGAGCGTTGAGGATGTTAACTTGAATTATAATGTGTGAAGATGATGTATAGTGATGTTTTGTGTTATGGTTTTTAGTATGAAAATTATAGAAATTGCAATTGGGTGAGTTGGATTTGAAGAAGAAGAACAGAATCATGGAATTCTGTTTTGGGTCGCGACGCAAAAGGGATTTGCATCGTGACATGCAAGAAGAGAATGTTGGCACGTCTCTGGACGTTGCGCGTCGCGACGTGCAAGGGTTCACGTCGTGACGTGTGGCATAGAATTTCCCAAAAATAGTTTTAAACCACCCCAAATCCACCCTAGCGTGTTAGAGACCACCCTTAGGGTCTCGTATCAGTTCATATACATATATTACATCTTAGTACAAGTTTAATATACCAAGATACGGTATCATGTATTAGAATTTAATAGTTTAGCCTAGTTTCAGAACTTATCTCATGATCTTTAGTCTAATCAAGTTATCACTTATAGACCATTGTAGGAGTTGTAATCTCCTTCGACGAAACGGTATAACTCCAGCTAGATTCCAATTGTGAGTGTACATTTTCTCTTAAATTGATTTTCATTTTATTATTTTACACGAACAGACTTATTTTCTCGCTTTTAGGGCGTTAGCCAATCTCATCATCAGTTTATATTGTGTTTTACATGTTTTAACAAATGATTAGAAAATAAATATTTTCAAACCTGAGTTTTATGTTTTCGGGGCATGGGGGAAAAACCCACCCCAGTATGTAACTTGATATAGTTTGGAATTGACGGACAGAGAACATGTACACATGTAGAGAACTGGGGGGATAACGATACGTAACGTCCCCAGATCCTAGTTCAGGGCTAGGGGGACGGCGATACGTAACGCCCATAGACCCTAGTTTTAGAGCTTGGAAGGTAGCATAGATCCGCACCCCCAGTTCTAGTTCAGTGGCATGGGGGATGACGATACGTAACGCCCCAAGACCACCAGTTTCAAGGACATGAGCGACATGCTTTGGGGGACGGCGATACGTAACGCCTCAAAGTCATGGTTTTGCATTCCTGGCTCTAGTTAGGCGTATGGGGGGACGACGATACGTAACGCCCCCATACGTCAAGTTTTTTCAGATACAGACCAGCATTCTGATAACAGATTTTCAGAAAAAGAGTTTTTAGATTTCAGAATTTTAGAAAACAGTTTTCAGATATCAGAGTTTAGAAATAATTTTCAGAAACCAGACCATCAAAAGCAGATTTTAGAAATAGAAGTTTTATAAAAGAGATTCCAAGCGAAGTTTCTAGAAAGAAAGTTTTCATATAATTATTTTTGAAACTTTGGTTTTAGAACCAAATAATTTTATATCAGTATTTCAGTTTTTTGTCCACTCACTTAGATCGTACAATGATCTAAGCCCCCCTTCTCGTTTCCTTATTTTGCAGGTTTTCTCGGAGGACGAGCTCGGGAGGACGGATACTGATGCAGTCACTAGGGTATGGAGTCGACCGGTACAAGTCAGATAGAGTGTGAGTCAGTCAGAGTCAATTAAAAGTTTTGTATTAGTCTTTAACTTTGAGACAGTCATTGTAAAAGTGTGTCATTGAGCTTTCAGTTTCAAATGTTGAGTTTGTATGTAATGATTTTGAGTTTGGGCTACGGTCCCGCATATAATATAATCAATTAAAGAAAAGAATACTAATGTCTGTTTATGGTTAGAAAGTCAGAGGCTTATGGGGTTAGTAAGGTCTATCCCATGCCGGTAACATCTTCCAGATCGGGGATGTTACAAAGATAGTGTCAGAGCATGGTCAAGAGAGTCAGTGACTGCAGTGGGTAGAGTGTTGGGGTCTGGTGTAAGCAGTATGTCTGGGATACTCATATGCAAGGCATTACCTCTCCAGTATCCGATCCTCGAGTACATCCTCAAAGTTCCATAGACAGGTTGGTAAGCTTTCCTAGATCTTTCAAATAGTATTCCTTACGAGGAAAGTCATACTCTTAATCCAAGATAAGAATTTTTCCTAAAGTTATCATGGCATACCCCCAGAAGTCCATAATGAGCTATGAATTAAACAATAATGATTTAAGAAAAGTTACCCAATGGGATGGGATAGGAAAGTTATAAGAAAACAAGAATGAATGTATAGATGTTTAGACAGTCAGAGACAAGGAAAGATAAAGAGACAGAAAGAGATAGTAAAGTCCCATGAGTACCCACCCAGGAAAATAGAAAGAGAAAGAAAAAGTTAGAAAGAGAAGTAAAAGATAGAATGTAGATACATAAGGAATCAGAAGCAAATAGAGATTGGGGTACGGAAACATATAGATAAGAAAAGGCCAAAACATGTGGTAGTAAGAGTAAAATGCCTGAATAAGAGTAAAATGCCTAAGTCGACCTAAGTATGTTTTCTTTCCTTTTCGTAAGATTTCTTCTCTCTTCGAAAAATTCTTCCAAGCATATCCAATAGCTCTTGAACACCTCATTTACATAATGAGTTCCCCGAATAACCAAGGACATCTATAAGGTAGAAGAAGCAAGAAAATCAAGGTTAAGTCGTGGGAACTTCTAATGGATATGAGATGGCAGAAAACGCAGACATTCTAGACTCCCAAAACCTAGACCCGCAGGCAAATAAGATGAATGACGACAGAAGAACGACTGGTTGTCCTAATCAAGGAATCCAATAAGGCCCCGACCAACCCGGATCCTTACTCCTCAGTGATACCAGTTAAATAAGCTGTCCGGATAGAGCCTATCTCATACCTACCCTACATGAGCAATAGACTCTACCAGGGCATAGAGTACTAGAACAAGGATATAGAGACCCATCGAGACATAAAGAAAAGAACCGACGAGATATAAACCAGCCCCTACCAACATAAAAATAGGCGACCGTAAGGAAACCCAACAGAAGTTCATCTTAAGAAATGGAAAGACCTTTGAAGGCAGATCACCCAGAAAAAGAATTAAGGAAGTTTCGAGGATATAAGAAGAGAAACCAGAGTAGCTAAGGATCAAGGCAAGTCCGCGTGAGGCTTGCAAGACTAGTAGAAGTCTACATAATAGACCAAATATAGTAGAACCAACATATTAGCCCAAGTCAGTAGAAATCCGTGGAAGTACACAAAGTAGACCTGAGAGGTTGAAGATATTTAGGAGTGACAAGAGTACTAGTATGAATAGTAGAATAGAGTACTAAAGTCAAAAGAGCAGAGATCTAAGAAAGCAGTTAAGAGAACGAAACATCACTAGCCTCAGCAGTAACATATAGAGCAAAGAAACAGGACATGTGAATAGTAAGAGGGATGCGTGAGGTAATGAGGAAATTCAGTAGAATCCCAAGACGTGGGGTAGTCGATAAGGTTCCTACAGAACGAATTATGACCCTTTCTTCCAGAAAACTCGATTTTAGTAAACCTATATATACCTAGCCAGAGCACCATTAAGCTTAAGTGTAAAGCAGAAATACATACTTGATGATCCTTATAGAATGAATATGCTCACTCCTCAACTTAGAACCTAGTAAAGAGAAGGATCAGTAAAGAAGAGCAATTAACAGATACAATGAATTGCGAGATGGCTAGACAGCCAAATCGATAAGTTCAAATAAGCATAGACAAGCAGCATGAGCTAGAATGGTTTGAAGCCATAATAAGTTGAGCTAAGTTTAGAGACCGTTGTTGAATTAAGAAGCCCTTAAAATGTAAAGACTTAGAAGTACAAAGAAATCAGGGAGAATGATTCTCAGGAATATAGTGAACAACTTATAAAGAGTCCCATGGTATTGAGAAGGAAAAGACTAGGTAAAAAAAAGTAATACATGAACTACAGATTTAGTAGGAGATGTTCTAAATAATCAAAGTTGATAGAATTTTCAGGAAAGTAAAGGTGTAAGGAGTCTAAGGAACTGAGACAAGAAATGAACCTATGTAGCAGTGTCAGTTTCTTAAGGAAAAATAGTAAAGAGAGTATACGACATTTAGAGAGAGAAAGTAACGACTTCAGAAGATTAACAACAGAGACTGAATAGGAAGAAGTACATGGTCTGTGTAATAAGGTTTTTTGAAAGTATGACTCTAGAGGAATTTCACAGAAGAGATAGTGTGTTCGATAATCAAAAATAATCAGAAGTAAGGCTGAAAAGGGAAAATGAGATAGTTTTTAATAAATAGCACCCTAGTATAGGAAAACCTCAGGATAAGTTCCCACCCTCCCAACCATCGTTAGACAATAATAGCACAGATGGACTTTCAAGATTGCCTCAAGATACTCCGAATTCGTGAAGAAATTAATCTCAGATTAATCGTTCTCTCTTCTATCCGAATTTTATCTCAGATAAATTTGTGCCGCAATTAATTATAGATTAATTTTCTGTAACATCCTGGGTTATTTTAGAATATTGGCATGAATTTTATTCGCGTGTGGGGTCGCGCCCTCACGCACACAGTACACCACACAGACACAGAATTCGTGAAGAAACCAGAAAAGAGATAGAAGACCGAAAACAGTAAGCAGAGAGTAGAAGAAAATGGGCAGAATCAAGAGAGAAGACAGGGATCGAGAAGAATGAAGCAAAAACAGAAGCTGAAACCGAGAAAAGGAAAATAAAGAAGAACAAAGCAGACCAAAAACGGAGAAGGGAGAAGTAGAGGGAAGCCGAGAGAGAGAAGCTGGGTAGGAAGGACTGGACCGAGAAAGGGAGAAGCAAATTGTAACAATTTGTAAGTAAATTATGCTGTGATCTCCTTAAGTGTAATTAATTTTGCCAATTGGGATTGATTTTAAACATAAGAATGAAAGGAATTGAGGAAGCCAAGAAATTTTAAATTGGGGAAAAATTCAATGAAAACCCTGGATTAGGAATTGGAAAGTTGTTGATATTAATAGACAGCAAAATGGATAAATGATAGTTAATATTTCAGGATAAATTCGACAATAGGCAAATCGGGGGCATTGAATCTTCAAAGAGTGGGTTCTATAGTACGGGATATTGAAGATCCTTGTTTTTCTAAATCGCATATAAAGATTGTTTGTTTTAGCTGTAAGATATACTTTCTAATCTACTGTTATATTTATAGTTCGTTTAGGTTTTGTTTCATTCAATCTGTTCTTTTTTTTTTTGTGTGTTTTACTTCATTGCTATTTGTTGACGGCAGATTTTGGTCTCAGGGGCAATATGGGAATATTACTCCCAAGACTAATCCTCCCTCAATAGTGAATTTGTTTGGTTATGGGGGACCAAAAGCAAATTTAGCAGAAGACAGATAATACGCCAATCGACAAAGAGATTTAACGTGGTTCGGTGGATCTTGGTCCGACCTACGTCCACGGGCACAAAAAGGATGATACTTTTATTACTCAAACACGCTTTTCAGCTCTCTCTTTTGTTTACAAGTCTCACAATAATGATCTTGATCTCCACTTTTAACTTCTCTCCACTTTCAACTTGTTTTTTACAAGTTTGATGGTAATGAATTTGATGCCCCCTACACTCACTCTACCCTCTTATTTATAATAGTGTAGAAATCAGATTCCTTCTTCTACAAGAATTTCCTAGTTGAAACTATTCCCTTTTCCCATAAGGATTCCTAGTCAAAACTATTCTATTTTCCCATAAGGATTCCTAATCAAAACTACCTTTACTTTCTTTATCCTACTATGACTCTGACTCACCAGTTTTCCCCATGAAAGTATGATAACTTGTCATCTTATCCTCAAGAATAGGGTGTCATCTTCCGGAGCACGCATCGCCATATGCTCGGTCTTCATGAGGTCGGTCATAATGGTCATTTGAACTGAGAATGCCGCTGTCGATCTTTTAATTGCCCGGTTATCAGAACCCAAGTGCTCGGTTACCGATCATAAAGTGCTCTTAGTGGTCGGGTCGGCATTAATGATTTCGACCGAGAAGAGAATTACCCTTTTTACCCCTGCCGTACTCCTTAAATAACATAGGTCCTGAAAACACCATCAACACTATTATTAATTTTAGATTAGTGGACAGCTAGTAGATTTGTGCTTTAAACGGAAAACAGATGAGAGATTGATGAGTGTTTTTGTGCATTGATCTGTATGGGAGAAACTTTCATGAGGTGACATTAAGGTGGAATATAATGGACTATATTTTATAATTCTGAATATAGGCCCTGTGAAAAAGGAGCACTAATGTGAATGTGAATAAGTTTGAAGCTATTTGTGCATAAGTTTCTATGGAGATTGTTCTGCTATGTGATTAGTTGTTGAAGATAGATCTTTGATGTAGATAGAGAGATGGATAAGCCTTATGCATGCAGAAATGTTAGTCGTAGGGCAGAAGAAGGGATAGTACCGACAGTAAGCTATGAATGTATGAAATCAAATGAAATGCAAATAGTAATTGTGGAGGATTCGGGATTTGGGATTTGACCCATCCCTGTTCTGGACAGTCTGTCTTACCAAATGAATAACTTGAGTTTTAAAAGTCCGTTTGTCAAACGGTAAAATTCTAGGTTAAGTACACAGGTCAAGGAATGTCGAGTTCGAAAATTAGAATTTTTTCGATAATAAACGAGGTCGTGGCGAATTTTCAAAGTTGGGTGAACTGCAGGGACGAACTGGTCCTGTCCCTGCTGAGTAAGTTGCAGAAAATGGGCTGTATCTTGAGTTCTAGGAATCGAAACTGAGATCTGTAAAAAATGGCATAAAGTAGACACATAAGGGATCCTATCATAAAAAAATTTCAGGACCTGATATGAAGTCAATTAAGAGCAATAAATTTTCAAAGTTAGTGGTTCTGCATGACTTTACTGATTTCAGTATTTAGCGAGAAATTGAATAGGTGACTTGCGAGATGGCGAAACGAACTTCGTAAAAAATTCCTAGAACACCTGGACATGTTAGGAATCCAGTAAGTTTAAGTAATCATGCATCATATTTTTATTTTCATTTGCAGAATGTATTTTATAGACGACATCCTAACGAATTAAATCGGATTTAAATTAACCGCATGATTCATAGCGATTTCCTATCCCCTGAAGGAACCAAAGTCAGCCAGAACACTGTGAGTGAAGTATTTGTTTTCATAATATTTGTTTATTTAATTGGCGTTATATTTTATTATGGATTTGTGATATACTTGATGATATTTGAGATGAGTCCTTGGTAATATTTGAGATTTGATTTATTGATAAGTTTGGGATTATGATTACTATGATATGTGAGGATTTTGATTTAATTGACGTGATCAGAGTCTTGAATTATTTTTAAAAACGTGATTTGAGTCTCACATTGATATTGAAGTGCTGAATAGTTTTGGAACATTTTGTGTCGTTTATTGATGTCTCGATTTATTGCTCTTGACATTTGATATATTGAGTTGTGATGATGATTTTCCATGTTAATAATGATTATTTGGATTTATCGACGTCAGGGTACTTATGTCTTTCCTATGATGAGTTTTACGTAATGCTTGGCATGGGATTTTATATTTGGAATTGACGGACATATTGGAGTTGACGGATTTATACACATGTGCACATGTGGAGGACTGTGGGGATGCTCTCAGATCCTCGAGCGGGACTAGGGGGACGGCGATACGTAACGCCCCTAGATCCTAAGCGCTCAGATGGTACATTCTAGGCGGAGATGCGCCTACGGGCGGAGATGCACCATTCAGATTTCGGTATTTCAGAAAAAGATTTCAGACTTCGGTTTTCAGAAAAAGGTTTCAGAAAGGGATTTGGAAAGACATGTTTTATAAAGAGTTTCAAGAAATAGTTTTTAGAAAATAGTTTTTCAAAAAGGTTTTAAGAAAATATATTATAAAAAGCATGGCATGATAAAGTAGAGCATAATTCATAAGTTATACGAAAAGATCATATATTCTGGATTCATCTGGAGAGCATGTAATTGGCATTAATGCATAATGGCGTGTTTGCATCGGCATTATATATATAATTAGTACTTGTGTGTGTGGTGTATGCACATGCATTGATGATAGCATAAGTATGTATTACGTAGAATAAGTATTACAGGATCGTGACATATTAAGTTGAGCTAATTTACAAATTGAGCCTATAAATCATACATTTAGATATCATTTGAGATATATATATATAACTTATACTAATGCATGATAGCATTACTGCGTTTGTATGCATAACAAGATGGATATTGGCATGAACTGAACTGTATTTACACAAGAAAATTTTTTTGTGGATGATAGTTTATGACGAATGATTCCATATACCTGTATGATATTATTGAGTTGGAAATAGTAAATTGCAATGTATGTATGTATAGCGTTAAGCTTAATTAAATTCGAACTTAGATATATGAAGTTATAGGTGTAAAGGTATATTAGATTGCAAAAGTCTATGTATAGGGTGATAATTGTCATGTAGGTGGACTTATTTATTTGCATGTGAGGTATATAAGGGATAGATATAGAATTTATAAATTAGAATATAAGAACTGTTTAAAGCCGAATGTATTAATAGCAAGAACAATTTTAAATCCGATTTGATGATATTCAATGAAATAAAAGAAAGATAAGTATGTTAAATAAACAAACTAGATTAGTAAAGAGTGAGTGAAGTATTGAGATATCAGAGTAGTGCAGCGAAAACATGGTAAAACTTGACTTAATAGAAAGAATATAAATGATGAAACTTGACTTATTGAATATAAATGATGACTTAAGTCTGTACAAATGTAATTGTAAAAGTTTTGTTTGTACGTATTTTCGGGCACATAGCCCAATTGTATCATCTCCATATGACTGAAGTGATACTTCAATCTTGACATCGCACCCAATACACTACAATTCTCAGTATACCCATAAGAGGCGTACACAGAACCTGTTAAAGCCTCGGACGACCAAAACCAAAGTATACTAATTGTCGCAAGTATTACCGACCCGACCACAACATGTAGAGACCGACCACTTTGGTTCGGATGACCGGGTATTATCAGATCGACAACAACATTCTCAGTTCAAATAGCTATCATGACCGACCACATGAAGACCGAGCACATGACGAGGCGTGCTCACGAAGATGAAGCATCCTATTCTTGCAGAAAAGGGATAAGTTGTCCTACTTTAATGAGGTAAAGTAATAAGTTAATATCCTAAAAGGATAAAGGAAGTAAATGTAGTTTTGATTAGGAATCCTTATGAGAAAATGGAATAGTTTTGACTAGGAATCCTGATAGGAAAATGAGACCATCTCCAATTGGGAATTCTTGTACAAATAGGAATATGATTTCTACACTATTATAAATAGGAGGGTAAAGTGAGTGTAGAAGGGGGCATCAAAAATTAGTGATCAGAATCATCAAGCTCTGATTTGTAAAAGCAAAGAAGAGACCTGAGAAGCGTATTGGAGTAATAAAAGTATCATCCTTTTTGTGCCCGTGGACGTAGGTCGGACCAAGATCCGCCGAACCACGTTAAATCTCTTTGTCTGATTGGCGTATTTTCTTGTTTTCCGCTAAGTTTGCTTTTGGTTCCCTATAACCAAACAAATTCACAGTTGAAGGAGGATTCCCTCGGAGGTGATATTCCTATATTACCCTGAGACCAAAATCAGCCGTCAACAGTTGGCGCCGTCTGTGGGGAACTTCACAAAAAGCAGTTCACGTGATAAGACAAATGGCGGAAGGCGGAAATCACCAATCAGGAGGTCCGGCAATGGACTGGATGAAAATGATGGAAGATAGCATGAGGTCTATGATAGATCGACTAGAAAGAATGGAAGGAGCAAACAAACCTGAAACCGGGGCCGACCAGAAAAGGAAAGAAAGGAAAAAGGGAAAAGAGTAGTAGATATAAGCGAAGACGAGGGACCCAGAAAGAGAGGCCCTTATGGGATAAGATCTGAAGTAGTAGGAAGAGAGCCACGATCAGAAGACACATGGGAAAAAGAAGAGGATGAACAATCACCCGACCCCTCCTCCAACAGTTTTCACAACTCCGAGAGGGAGGATAGAAAGTACAACGAAGACGTGCAGGAGACCTCCGAGCTTAAGGAACACCGCGCCCGGAACGACAGGAGAACAGAAGGACACAGAAGGCGACACGGGAGCACAGCCCGTGAAATAAAATCTTGGCTGAGAAAAGAGATGACCAGATGGGAAGAAGGCCTCAAGATCGGCGCGGGAGACACCCGAGGCGAGGAAGAGGGGTCTCCCCTTACAGAAGAGATAAGGTCAGCACAGTTCCCGAAGAGATTTAATATGCCGACCATGGCACCATACAAAGGCCACTCCGACCCAAAATCCCACATTGAGAATTTTGTCCTCCTGATGGAAGTACAGGGGGTAACGGGCGACGCCGTATGCAAAGTATTTCCCTTAACTTTAGGTGGACCTGCCATCCTATGGTATAGAAGTCTGGCCCCGGGGAGCATCCAGAGCTTCTCCCAGCTTAAGAAATCGTTTATCCGACACTTCAAAGGAGCCTGCACCCCTAAAAAACAATAGGAGAACTAAGGCTCATGAAACAAGGGGATGATGAGCCCCTGAGGAATTTTATTGAAAGGTACCATAATTTGGTACTCGAGGTCGGAGCGTACGAGTCATCCGAAGCGCTAGAAAGTCTCAAGGGAGGTCTGAAGGTCGGGAAGTTGTGGACTCACCTGAGGATTCAAGACGTATCGGATTATGCCACTGCCTTGGAGTTGGCCAGGAAGTTTATCTTAATAGAGGAGGAGAAAAAGATTGTCCGTGGAATAGACACCCGAAAGGCTAAGATACTCAGGTCAGGCAATCAGTGGGATTCGATCAGAAATTTGAGGAGACCAATCCCGGAGCAGAAGAAACTCAGACTGACACCTCCGAGTAGTCATGCTCAAGAGATAAAGTCACATGTCCAAGTCAACCGTGTCGCGGGGAGGACATTATACACCCCCCTGAACAAACCTATAGCCCAGATAGTTCGGGAAATCCAGAATAAAGGTCTGTTGGCCGAGCCTAATTTGAGGAGGTTCCCTATTGATGAGGGAAATAGCAGGGCTTATTGTATCTACCATAACGTAAAGGGACATACCACGAATGGGTGCAGAGACCTGCGTGAGCAGGTGGAAGACTTGGTGAAAGAAGGCTATCTCAGTGAGTACATAGACCATTCGGTTTTTGAGGATGACCAAGTTGATAGCGAAAGTCATCCGGTCGGATGCGTGGAATGCTGAGATGCAGAGAAGACGTATTAAGAAAAGCCTTACTTGTAATGACCCTTGTAGAGTTGCAAGAAAGACAACGGATCCCAAAAATGTGAGTAAAACTTCTCCTGTCTTAGGCTGACATTTATATATGCTTGTTTGTTATGGCTCACACAATGATTTTGATATTTGTTTTCCGGCTCGGGTCTGCTCTTGTACCGCCGAGACCGATGTTTCCTTCCGGCTTGGGTCTGCTCTTGTACCGCCGAGGCCGATGTTTCTTTACGGCTCGGGTCTGCTCTTGTACCGCCGAGACCGATGTTTCTTTCCGGCTCGGGTCTGCTCTTGTACCGCCGAGACCGATGTTTCCTTCCGACTCGGGTCTGCTCTTGTACCGCCGAGATCGATGTTTCTTTCCGGCTCGGGTCTGCTCTTGTACCGCCGAGATCGATGTTTCTTTCCGGCTCGGGTCTGCTCTTGTACCGCCGAGACCGATGTTTCCTTCCGACTCGGGTCTGCTCTTGTACCGCCGAGATCGATGTTTCCTTCCTACTCGGGTCTGCTCTTGTACCGCCGAGATCGATGTTTCTTTCCGGCTCGGGTCTGCTCTTGTACCGCCGAGACCGATGTTTCTTTCCGGCTCGGGTCTGCTCTTGTACCGCCGAGACCGATGTTTATTTTCGGCTCGGGGCTGGATTTCATTCCGCCGAGGCCGCTTGGTTATTTGGCTCGGGGCTGGATTTCGTTCCGCCGAGGCCGCTTGTTTATTAGGCTCGGGGCTGGATTTCGTTCCGCCGAGGCCACTTGTTTATTTGGCTCGGGGCTGGATTTCGTTCCGCCGAGGCCATTTGTTTATTTGGCTCGGGGCTGGATTTTGTTCCGCCGAGGCCGCTTGTTTATTCGGCTCGGGGCTGGATTTCGTTCCGTCGAGGCCACTTGTTTATTCAGCTCGGGGTCGGGTTACGTCCCACCGAGTCGACTTCTTTTGGACTGGGGATGTAACATTCCCCCAGAGCCAAGTCTTTCTTTCAGCTCGGGGTCGGGTTACGTCCCACCGAGTCGACTTCTTTTGGACTGGGGATGTAACATTCCCCCAGAGCCAAGTCTTTCTTTCAGCTCGGGGTCGGGTTACGTCCCACCGAGTCGACTTCTTTTGGACTGGGGATGTAACATTCCCCCAGAGCCAAGTCTTTCTTTCAGCTCGGGGTCGGGTTACGTCCCACCGAGTCGGCTTCTTTAGACTGGGGATGTAACATTCCCCCATAGCCAAGTCTTTCTTTCAGCTCGGGGTCGGGTTACGTCCCACCGAGTCAGTTTCTTTGGACTGAGGATGTAACATTCCCCCAGAGCCAAGTCTTTCTTTCAGCTCGGGTCGGGTTACGTCCCGCCGAGTCGATCGTCATCAGCATAAGGGCAAAACATTTTCTCCACGGGTAGATATCGGGATCCTCGTTGACTGAGCACATGAAGGTGGCAGGAAGGACCAGATTTGCAGCCAATGTATTTTTTTCTGCGGTTCCTGGAGTGACCACCGACGGAATCATCGGCACACCATCTTTTTTTATAGTTCCCGGCATCAACTCGCAAACTCGTCGTTACCGAGAACTAGGGGATAGATGTTGATGGTGTTTTTAAGCACTATGATATTTAAGCAGCACGGGATGGGTAAAAGGGGTAATTCCCTTCTTGGGCGAGATCGTTAAAACCGACCCGACCACAACATGTAGAGACCGACCACTTTGGTTCGGATGACCGGGTATTATCAGATCGACAACAACATTCTTAGTTCAAATAGCTATCATGACCGACCACATGAAGACCGAGCACATGACGAGGCGTGCTCAGGAAGATGAAGCATCCTATTCTTGCAGAAAAGGGATATAAGTTGTCCTACTTTAATGAGGTAAAGTAATAAGTTAATATCCTAAAAGGATAAAGGAAGTAAATGTAGTTTTGATTAGGAATCCTTATGAGAAAATGGAATAGTTTTGACTAGGAATCCTGATAGGAAAATGAGACCATCTCCAATTGGGAATTCTTGTACAAATAGGAATATGATTTCTACACTATTATAAATAGGAGGGTAAAGTGAGTGTAGAAGGGGGCATCAAAAATTAGTGATCAGAATCATCAAGCTCTGATTTGTAAAAGCAAAGAAGAGACCTGAGAAGCGTATTGGAGTAATAAAAGTATCATCCTTTTTGTGCCCGTGGACGTAGGTCGGACCAAGATCCGCCGAACCACGTTAAATCTCTTTGTCTGATTGGCGTATTTTCTTGTTTTCCGCTAAGTTTGCTTTTGGTTCCCTATAACCAAACAAATTCACAGTTGAAGGAGGATTCCCTCGGAGGTGATATTCCTATATTACCCTGAGATCAAAATCAGCCGTCAACACTATTATTAATTTTAGATTAGTGGACAGCTAGTAGATTTGTGCTTTAAACGGAAAACAGATGAGAGATTGATGAGTGTTTTTGTGCATTGATCTGTATGGGAGAAACTTTCATGAGGTGACATTAAGGTGGAATATAATGGACTATATTTTATAATCTGAATATAGGCCCTGTGAAAAAGGAGCACTAATGTGAATGTGAATAAGTTTGAAGCTATTTGTGCATAAGTTTCTATGGAGATTGTTCTGCTATGTGATTAGTTGTTGAAGATAGATCTTTGATGTAGATAGAGAGATGGATAAGCCTTATGCATGCAGAAATGTTAGTCCTAGGGCAGAAGAAGGGATAGTACCGACAGTAAGCTATGAATGTATGAATTCAAATTAAATGCAAATAGTAATTGTGGAGGATTCGGGATTTGGGATTTGACCCATCCCTGTTCTGGACTGTCTGTCTTACGAAATGAATAACTTGAGTTTTAGAAGTCCGTTTGGCAAACTGTAAAATTCTAGGTAAAGTACACAGGTCAAGGAATGTCGAGTTCGAAAATTAGAATTTTTTCGATAATAAACGAGGTCGTGGCGAATTTTCAAATTTGAGTGAACTGTAGGGACGAACTGGTCCTGTCCCTGCTGAGTAAGTTGCAGAAAATGAGCTGTATCTTGAGTTCTAGGAATCGAAACTGAGATCTGTAAAAAATGGCATAAAGTAGACACATAAAGGATCCTATCATAAAAAAATTTCAGGACCTGATATGAAGTCAATTTAGAGAAATAAATTTTCAAAGTTAGTGGTTCTGCATGACTTTACTGATTTCAGTATTTAGCGAGAAATTGAATAGGTGACTTGCGAGATGGCGAAACGAACTTCGTAAAAAATTCCTAGAACACCTGGACATGTTAGGAATCCAGTAAGTTTAAGTAATCATGCATCATATTTTTATTTTCATTTGCAGAAAGTATTTTATTGACGACATCCTAACGAATTAAATCGGATTTAAATTAACCGCATGATTCGTAGCGATTTCCTATCCCGTGAAGGAACCAAAGTCAGCCAAAACACCGTGAGTGGAGTATTTGTTTTCATAATATTTTGTTTATTTTAATTGACGTTATATTTTATTATGGATTTGTGATATACTTGATGATATTTGAGATGAGTCCTTGGTAATATTTGAGATTTGATTTATTGATAAGTTTGGGATTACGATTACTATGATATGTGAGGATTTTGATTTAATTGACATGATCAGAGTCTTGAATTATTTTTAATAACGTGATTTGAGTCTCACTTTGATATTGAAGTGCTGAATAGTTTTGGAACATTTTGTGTCGTTTAATGATGTCTTGATTTATTGCTCTTGACATTTGATATATTGAGTTATGATGCTGATTTTCCGTGTTAATAATGATTATTTGGATTTATCGACGTCATGGTACTTATGTCTTTCCTATGATGAGTTTTACGTAATGCTTGGCATGGGATTTTATATTTGGAATTGACGGACATATTGGAGTTGACGGATTTATACACATGTGCACATGTGGAGGACTGGGGGGATGCTCTCAGATCCTCGAGCGGGACTAGGGGGACGGCGATACGTAACGCCCCTAGATCCTAAGCGCTCAGATGGTACATTCTAGGCGGAGATGCGCCTAGGGGCGGAGATGCGCCTACGGGCGGAGATGCACCATTCAGATTTCGGTATTTCAGAAAAAGATTTCAGACTTCGGTTTTCAGAAAAAGGTTTCAGAAAGGGATTTGAAAAGACGGGTTTTATAAAGAGTTTCAAGAAATAGTTTTTAGAAAACAGTTTTTCAAAAAGGTTTTCATAAAATATTTTATAAAAAGCATGGCATGATAAAGTAGAGCATAATTCATAAGTTATACAAAAAGATCATATATTCTGGATATCATCTGGAGAGCATGTAATTGGCATTAATGCATAATGGCGTGTTTGCATCGGCATGTATATATATAATTAGTACTTGTGTGTGTGGTGTATGCACAGTGCATTGATGATAGTATAAGTATGTATTACGTAGAATAAGTATTACAAGATAGTGACATAATTAAGTTGAGCTTAATTTACAAATTGAGCATATAAATCATACATTTAGATATCATTTGAGATATATATATATAACTTATACTAATGCATGATAGCATTACTGCGTTTGTATGCATAACAAGATGGATATTGGCATGAACTGTATTTACACAAGAAAATTTTTTGTGGATGATTGTTTATGACGAATGATTCCATATACCTGTATGATATTATTGAGTTGCAAATAGTAAATTGCAAATGTATGTATTTATAGCGTTAAAGCTTAAATAAATTCGAACTTGGATATATGAAGTTATAGGTGTAAAGGTATATTAGATTGCAGAAGTCTATGATAGGGTGATAATTTGTCATGTAGGTGGACTTATTTATTTGCATGTGAGGTATATTAGTGATAGAATTAGTAAATATAATATAAGACAGTTAAAGAAGAATGTTTAATAGCAAGAATAATTTTAAATCCGATTTGATGATTTTTCAATGAAATAAAAGAAAGATAAGTATGTTAAATAACCAAACTAGATTAGTAAAGAGTGAGTGGGTAAGTATTGAGATATCAGAGTAGTGCAGCGAAAACATGGTAAAACTTGACTTAATAGAAAGAATATAAATGATGAAACTTGACTTATTGAATATAAATGATGACTTAAGTCTGTACAAGTGTAATTGTAAAAGTTTTGTTTGTACGTATTTTCGGGCACATAGCCCAATTGTATCATCTCCATATGACTGAAGTGATACTTCAATCTTGACATCGCACCCAATACACTACAATTCTCAGTATACCCATAAGAGGCGTACACAGAACCTGTTAAAGCCTCGGACGACCAAAACCAAAGTATACTAATTGTCGCAAGTATTACCGATGCAAGTCTCAGGTTAAGACCATTGACCGGTGCGTAATCACATGCGTATAACGCAAGCGCACGTATAGTTCTAGTAGTATAAAAAGTATCGATCCCACGAGGACTTAATACCTAATCTATTAATTTTATGAGGTCAAATGATTACTAGTATCTAACATGTTGATTGATTGATTTGAAATAATGATGATTTTGAATTTAAAAACAAGTAAATAAAATTGCGCGAAAGTAGGTTTAAGAAAATTCAATATTAGGAAACTATCTAGGGTTGTGAATCTTCCAATATCATTTTAAAGATGAAGTGGTTATTTCATTTTTGTGTAATATATCGGTTTACTAACCTGGAAAACTAAATTATGCGAAAGCCTCTGTCGATGGTCAGACGCAAATACCCAGTATAACCCAATTGAACCATATGTCTATGTCAACCAAATTACCTGGATTCATTAAGTTTAAGTTCCAATTATGGCTATCCCCGCCCGACAGGTATATGTCTATCCTGTAAGGAAATCTATTAAAGGGTTATCTATCCTCAAGGAAGATCGTGGGCTATTAAGTCTAAGGCTGAAACCTAAAATTCCTTTGTCAAGTTTATTTTAGATTTACCAGATCAATCTTATTAATTGTCAATTAACAAGACACATTAAGCTTAAGACTTAATAAGTAAATCTTTAAATTACCCAAACTATAAAATAACCCCTTATAAACCGGTGATATTGGATTTCATCACAACCCCAGATAACTAACTTAGTTACGACACATAACTAGAGCTAGTAAAAACTTAAATAAAATAAAAGACATAAATTAAAATGCTAAAAAGTAAATTGCTGAAAAGTAAATGACGGAAAGTAAATGTTGAAATTAAATACTGAAAATTAAATGCTGAAAAGTAAATGCTTAAAGTAATTACTGAAAAGTAAATTGCTGAAAGTAAATTACTGAAAAGTAAATGCTGAAAGTAAATTGCTGAAATTAAATTACTGAAAAGTAAATGCTAAAAGTAAATTACTGAAAATTAAATAAAGTAAAAGTACAATAAAATAAAATGCTGAGGTACAATGATCCATTTTTATTATTTCTATTTTAGATATCTCCATTAATATAATATATTAATTTTCCATGATAATTACCAACCAGCCATACAGGCGGTATCCAGATTAAGTCAAATTAATAATTAATTACCAACCGACCAATCAGGCAGTATCCAGTTTAGTCAGGTTAAAACCAATTTAAATAATTACAACCGACTAATATGGCGGTATCTTCGTTAAGTCAGATTTTTAACTAGTTTATATATTATAATTAAGGGAGATTAATCTAAATATTAGTAATAAAAGTTTTACCTTTTACCCCAACAAAGGGGAGTTACCTCCTCATTATTGAAAATTAAAAACTGAAAATTAAAGAAAGAAAAGTATTGTGCGTAAAAGTAAATTGCGGAAAGTAAAAATTGAAAAGTAAAGAAAAGAAAGTGCGAAAGCGGAAATTAATTACTGAAAGCTGTAAATAAACAAACAAGATACAATCTTCTTAGTATTCTTAGGGAATTCCTTACAAGAAAGTATAAATTTATAAATGAAATGACTTGGTATTTATAGGCAAAATTTTGCCTCCATCAAATCATCCACCAAATCCATTATTAATTGCTCCACTAATTGCTCCACCAAATCCATTATTAATTGCTCCACTAATTGCTTATCATGTTTGGTGGTGATTTGATAATTTTTATTATTTATTTATTAATTTATTTTTTTCTTTGAAAATGATTGAAAATGACTTTAATAATTACACACAACACACTTCTTTATGATTCATCAATTTCGGGCATGAAATCTTCAGAATTCGAAATTCTTTTGTCTTTCAAAGTTGTATATCTTTGAGTCTTCTTTAATCTGGAACTTGAATCAGCTCAATCCGATATTGGAGTAAAACAGCCCAAAATATGAACGATGCGCAAAATTGGAATTTCCAAAACAACACTTCGTTAAAACTCCCTTTCAAGTTTCCAATCTCCAAAATTAATATGTCAAGTCCAATTTTTGCCCTTATTTGACCCACATTTCGTCCTAAATGATTTCATTGTGTCCCAATATTATTTTATCTGCAAAATAACCTAAAACATCAAAACGTTCATCAAACCCGAGAAACTAAACAAAATATTAAGTAAAAGGGGCGGTAAATATTGATATATTTTCCGCTCATCACACACCCAAACCTAAAATTTTGCTAATCTTCGAGCAAAACAACAAAATCAAATACAAGAAACAATTAAAATTAAACTAAGTCACTTTCGTAGGGATCACAGTTGCATTTAGCATATGCAACAAGCCTTTAAACCCCTAGGTGTCCCTAGTGTACGAGTTATAGTCTCGTGAGGGCTTACAACAACGATACCCACAAACGTTTTACAAAAGTAAAAAGATAATAAAACTAATGCACACAAAAGCAAAAAGACAAGAGAAAAGAGAATAAAAAAGTTAGTGACTAATCAGGTGAAACTTCTACTCCAAGTTACTAGTTGTTTTCTTTCTTTCTAAATTATTGAATAAGTAAATTCTCCGATTATATTTACCATTTTCCATATGCACAGTCGACAAAATATTAATCAACTCATTTTTTCTCACAACAGTCACAAGTGCAGTTGATAAGAGAGTAATATTTTTGTCCTAAAGTTTTATCAGAATTCACACATTTTTGCAGCAATGGAATAATTTTTCAGATTTTTCTGATTTTTTTCTTTGATTTTTGATTTTTTTTTAATTTATATACAATATCTTCCATCTATATAGCGAGTGTTGGGTCGGTGGCTCCCAAACCAGTTGGTTTTAGGGCACCAGGTGTTAAGACACCCCTACAGACTTAATTACTCAAACTTCATATATATATATATATATATATATTTTTGCAACATCTTTGATCCATGTAGCGAGCTTTGAGCCAGTGACTCCCAAACCAGTTGGCTTTAGGGCACTAGGTGTTAAAACACCCTTACAGACTTAATAACTCGGACCTCAGACGTTTTTTTTTATTCCAATGCTTTTCATAGATGCTTCCTCCAATTAAACTAGAGCACTGAATATTACAAACTTTTCAATTACAAATCATGTCCGTATGTTACCATGAAAGTTGATAATACCTGCCAACTGAGCATATGAAGATCCATTTTAGTCAATTTTATGGAGAGTTCACAAATTAAATAATTCAAAAGGAAATAAACAAAAATTTACTTGTTTCGAAAATAGGTTTGAAATACGTCTCAGGAGTGGAAACTACTTACTCAGCTATCTCTTACCAATTTCACCTTTTTAGTCAAAATAAAAACACAAAAACGCAAATTATTTTTGTAAATTTTGAAAATTTTTCAATTTTTTTTGTATTTTTCGAAAAGTTTTGGCCTAAAAATAAAAATAACACACAACTAAAAACAAAATACTAATCAACTAACTTCCTCCCCCAAACCTAAATGAGACATTGTCCCAAATGTCTTAAACAGTAGAAGAAGAGCTTGGAAGATAGTATCTGGTTAGCTGAAATTCTACACGAAAAGTTAAAGGTTAAGATCTAGATTAATCCGACGCCTCTTACCACGATCGTCCTCGGACCAATTTATCTTTGAAATGATAGGGTCAATTTGTGGTTCATAGGCTAAGATTTGGTCAAATAGATCCGGAGCAGTTCTGGCAGTAAACATGAGTTCTTTCTTAGGTTTTGACACAAACCCATTTCTCCGAGCATCATCAAGAAACACACAAAGAAAATCATAAAATCCTTCAACGTTGTACAGTCCAAGCGGTTTCTGGTGTATGTTCAGGTTCGCCCAAGATAACACTGTAAAAATTTCCTCCAATGTACCCAAGCCACCTGAAAAAGCAATAAAAGCATCAGCACGGTTAATCATTTCTACCAATCGTTCAGACATACCTGGCACGATCAGTTCCTCTTTGTTTGATGGTCCAATAAGATTTGCCTCCGCCAAGGGTTTTGGAATGATTCCCAAAACTTGACTGCCTCCCTCCTCCCTCCTGTACAGCTTTTGAAACGATCCCCATAAGTCCAAGATTGCCTCCGCCATATACTAAGTGCATATTTCTTGCAGCTAAGACTCGACCCAATTCTTGTGATGCTTCTACGTATTGTGGCTTAACGCCAACACTAGTACTGCAAAACACACAGATGTTGAAGTGGCTTCCATGTTTTACTCTGGATGTCTTCAAAAGTGCAATGATGAGTTGAATTTATAACACCTGAAAAGGGTGAGTAAAATAATAGCACTAGTACCTGCCAAATGACAATTATTAGTTAAACAGTAAAATAAATCGTGATAGTCAAAAAGGTCTGGATCCTGTCGGAGAAAATAAAAGAAAACAACAAAACAAATCACAATTATCAGGAAAAGACAAAGAGATATAATATGTACAAGAAATGTAGCGGCTTGATTGACGTCTATGCGTCAGGGACAAGCTTCCCATCCAATTTTCTTATAAATTGGAAAACAGGGTCTTTTTGAGTCAGATTCCTGAGACTTAACTGTTGTCTTTCTTTTTGGAATTGTGCATATAACACACGAATTTCGTGATACACATATCCACTGGGATGCGTCTCAAGAGTTTTAGATATATCATCAAAAAACTCCTTACTCAAGCCATCCCTAATGAAATTAATCTTATCTTCGCGGTTATCAGACACCATGCCTAAAGAACGACAACGAGTATCACAAAACATACGAGCACATTTATAACAACACACATTCTTTTGGCTCTTCTCTTTTTAGCATAGGTGTTCCTTCCTAAACCAGACAGATGTGAAATAAAAGAGTTAGAAGACTCACCTGTCAATCGGACCCGTCCTTCAATAATCCAACGAATGTCAGTAGGAATACCTTTGATCATCAGTAGTCTCATCCGTTCCAAACGAGCTTTGTAAACTTTCATCAGAGATTTTTGAGGGAGAGAAGGAAATTGCTTGTGAAGATTTGCGAGAACTTCTTCCATCCTGAAATGACTTAATCTGCAAAAACTAAACACATAAAATTAAATCACACCAAATCACAATATATACACAAATTGCATGGGTTGCCTCCCTACGAGCGCTACGTTTAATGTCGACAACTAGACGTGACTTCTCGAATGTTAGGCTGGATCTGAAAGTGTGACACTTTCTTTTTGTCGCTCAAATGATTCTCCCCAGTAATGCTTGACACGCTTGTTTTTAACCTTGAATGTTTTGTTGGAGTCAGGATCATGTATCTCAACGGCTCTATCTGGTAAAACTTTGGTGATCACAAATGGACCTGACCACCGTGATTTTGGCTTCCATGGGAAGAATTTCACCCTTGATTTGTTTAACAGTACCTCTGCCCTAGTTCCAGTTGTATGAGCATACTTCTCATCATGTATTTTCCTTGCCTTTTCTTTGTACAATTTGGCATCCTCAAAAGGCTGATTGTGAAATTCCTCCAATTCGTTGAGCTGGTGGAACTCTTTCTCTTATGTTGCTTGTAGTGCAAGAATAGGCTTCTTCAGTACGCAATGCGCTGTATCTTCAGGCTCCACAGGCAATTGACATGCTTTAAGTTTGTCAGCAGAACTTTGCATTGCATTGGAGGTATGAATGGTACTATTTATCACATCAAGTCTGAAACATTCCTCCTTCTTGTCATTCGGGAAATTCATGGCTTTAAAAACATTAAATGTTACTTCTTGGTCCTGTACCCTCATGGTTAGTTCTCCTTTTTGTACATCAATAATGGTTCGACATATTGCCAAGAATGGTCTCCCGAGGATGATTGGCACGTCTGCGTCTTCCTCCATATCAAGGACAATAAAATTTGCTGGGAAAATAAATTGTCAACCTTGACCAGCACATCCTCAACTACGCCACTTGGAAATACGAGCGTTCTATCAGCAAGTTGTAGAGAGACTGAAGTTGGCATTGTTTCTCCAATCTGTAATTTCCTGAAAATAGAAAAAAACATCAAGTTAACACTCGCACCTAGATCACACATAGCCTTACCGAAGTCATGTTCTCCTATGGTGCAAGGAACAATGCAACTGCCAGGATCTTTCAACTTTGGAGGAAGTTTTCTCTGAATGATGGCGCTGCATTCTTCTGATAATGCTACTGTCTCATAATCTCCCAATCTCCGTTTTCGTGAAAGAATGTCTTTCATGAATTTGGCATAGCTGTGCATTTGTTCCAACGCTTCTACAAATGGAATGTTGATATGCAGCTTTTTAAACACCTCCAAGAATCGAGCAAACCGCTTGTCTAGTTTATTCTTCTGAAGACGCTGAGGAAAATGTGGAGGTGGAGTGATCTGTTCTTTTTCCTTCGCTTCTTTTTCCTCCATCTGTTGCTTTGTTTCTTTTGGAATATCTTCAATTGTTTTTGCCTTGATTCCAACATCTTTGTTAATTTCAGTACCGATTTTTAACATGATGGCATGACATTGCTCCTTTCCCATGTTCCTTGGATTTGGCTCTATGTTGCTAGGAAGGTTACCTGGCGGTCTGTAACTCTGAGCATTGGCCAGTTGTCCAATTTGATTCTCCAGTGCTTTAATAGAAGCAGATTGACTTTGAATTAATGCTGTTTGGGATTGGAACATAGCATCATATCTTGCTGCTTGAGAGTCGTGTTTTGCTTCTATCTTTTTCAAGTGGGTCAACACTTCTGTTATTCCTGATTCATTTGCCTGCTCCTGACATTTGTTCTGTTGTTGGAATCCGGGTGGTTGGTTGTTCATTTGCCCTGAATTGTTGCTCCATGCGAAATTGGGATGATTCCTCCACCCTGGGTTGTAGGTGTTGGAATATGGACTGTTCCCCTGTCTGTTGAAATTGTTGACATAATTCACCGTTTCTTTATGTTGGTTGAAATATTCTGACTCATGTGCTCCTCCAAATGGTGAACTTGTGGATCCACCATTAACTTTCATGTTAAGAGTTTCCAGATTTTTACAAATCTGATCCAGCTTGGCATTCACTGCTGTGTTGGCTCCAACTTCATAAATTCCAGCAATTCATTGGATCAAGCTTCTTTCTGTTGGCCACAATGAATTATTGTTAGCCATTTCTTCAATTAGGTCCCAGGCATGATCTTCTCATTTTGCCATCAAAGCTCCTCCAGCAGCAGCATCAATTGTGGTTCTCATTATTCCAGAAAGTCCATTGTAGAAGGTTTGGACTTGTAGCCACTTTACGATCTCATGATGAGGAAATTTCCGGAGTAAATCTTTGAATCTTTCCCAAGCTTCGCAAAGGGATTCTGAATCTTGTTGCACGAAGGATGTGATGTCATTCCTCAACTTTGCAGTTCTGGCTGGTGGAAAGTATTTTGCATGGAATTTGGTGGCTAGAGTGTTCCAAGTTGTGATGGAACCTACTGGTAGTGAATATAGCCAAGCTTTAGCTCTGTCTTTCAGGGAATATGGAAAAACCTGCAGTCTCATTGCTTCTTCAGCTGCTCGGTTGTAATTGAAAGTACCGCAAACTTCCAGGAAGTTGCTAATGTGGGCATTAGGATCTTCAGTTGCATTTCCAAACTGCACTGACTGCTGAATCATCTGAATGCATGTTTTGATGTCACACACATTTGCTGGTAAAGGAGGAAGTACAATACAGGATATGAAGCCGTCAACCACCAGAATGGTTCTGTCTCGAATGGGTATTGGTGGTGCAACTTCCAAAGGTTCAGGTTCCATGTTGACTAAAGCTTCATGGCCTTCTCGCCTTTCCCTTCTCAACTGTCTGATGGTTCTTTCAATTTATGGGTCGAGCGGTCAGAGTTCAAAGCTTCTGGTTCGTCTCATGAAGTATCTGAGAACCTGAAACAAGTGAAGACAAAAACAATAAGTAAGAAGAAATTAGATACAAGTAAATATATCTAACCTCAAAACTAATAGTGAAAGATAAATAAGTCCCCGGTAACGACGCCAAAAACTTGACCGGTGCGTAATCACATACGTATAACACAAGCGCACGTATCGTTCAAGTAGTATAAAAAGTATCGATCCCACGAGGACTTAATACCTAATATATTAATTTTATGAGGTCAAATGATTACTAGTATCTAACAGGTTGATTGATTGATTTGAAATGGTGATGATTTTGAATTTAAAAACAAGTAAATAAAATTGTGCGAAAGTAGGTTTAAGAAAATTCAATATTAGGAAACTATCCAGGATTGTGAATATTCCAATATCATTTTAAAGATGAAATGGTTATTTCATTTTTATGTAATATATTGGTTTACTAACCTGGAACACTAAATTATGCGAAAGCCTCTGTCGATGGTCAGAAGAAAATACCCAGTATAACCCAATTGAACCATATGTCTATGTCAACCAAATTACCTGGATTCATTAAGTTTATGTTCCAATTATGGCTACCCCCGCCCGACAGGTATATGTCTATCCTGTAAGGAAATCTATTAAAGGGTTATCTATCCTCAAGGAAGATCGTGGGCTATTAAGTCTAAGGCTGAAACCTAAAATTCCTTTGTCAAGTTTATTTTAGATTTACCAGATCAATCTTATTAATTTCCAATTAACCAGACGCATTAAGCTTAAGACTTAATAAGTAAACCTTTAAATTACCCAAACTATAAAATAACCCCTTATAAACCGGTGATATTGGATTTCATCACAACCCCAGATAACTAACTTAGTTACGACACATAACTAGGGCTAGTAAAATCTTAAATAAAATAAAAGACATAAAGTAAAATGCTAAAAAGTAAATTGCTGAAAAGTAAATGACGGAAAGTAAATGCTGAAATTAAATACTGAAAATTAAATGCTGAAAAAGTAAATGCTGAAAGTAAATTACAGAAAAGTAAATGATGAAAGTAAATTGCTGAAAAGTAAATTGCTGAAAAGTAAATGCTGAAAGTAAATTGCTGAAAAATAAATAAAGTAAAAGTACAATAAAAGAAAATGCTGAGGTAAAAGGATCCACTTTTATTACTTTTATTTTAGATATCTCCCTTAATATAATATATTAACTTTGCATGATAATTACCAACCAGCCATACAGACGGTATCCAGATTAAGTCAAATTAATAATTAATTACCAACCGACCAATCAGGCGGTATCCAGTTTAGTCAGGTTAAAACCAATTTAAATAATTACCAACCAACAATATGGCGGTATCCTCCTCGTTAAGTCAGGTTTTAACTAGTTTATATATTATAATTAAAGGAGATTAATCTAAATATTAGTAATAAAAGTTTTACCTTTTACCCAGCAAGGGGAGTTACCTCATAATTACTGAAAATTAAAAACTGAAAATTAAAGAAAGAAAGTAACTGTGCGTAAAAGTAAATTGCGGAAGTAAAAACTGAAAAGTAAGAAAAGAAAGTGCGAAAGCGGAAATTAATTACTGAAAGCTCTAAATAAACAAACAAGATACAATCTTCTTAGTATTCTTAAGGAATTCCTTAGAAGAAAGTATAAATTTACAAATGAAATGGCTTGGTATTTATAGGCAAAATTTTGCCTCCATCAAATCATCCACCAAATCCATTATTAATTGCTCTACTAATTGCTCCACCAAATCTATTATTAATTGCTCCACTAATTGTTTATCATGTTTGGTGGTGATTTGATAATTTTTATTATTTATTTATTAATTTATTTTTTGCTTTGAAAATGATTGAAAATGACTTTAATAATTATACACAACACACTTCTGTATGGTTCATCAATTTCGGGAATGAAATATTTAGAATTCGAAATTAATTTGTCCTTAAAGAAATTTGTAATGTCGTTATGATATATAACACTAGAAAGAAATTTGTAAGCTCCCACTGAACCTACTATCACATATGTATTCTATATGCTTTGATAAAATCAGACAATCTGACTGACATAAAAAATTAAAGAACACATATTTCTGGAATGCTAATCTAAGTCTACAATAGGCTCTTTAAGCTAGTATACCAAACTGCGATCTTAGCAGAATACAAACTCCAGGGCCATTCCTAAATGAATACTTCAAACAAAGAAATCACAATGGATCTCTTATCTGATGAAAACATTTAGAAACGCCATTTTGTATTTTTTAGCCAAAATGTACAGTTTAATATTAACATTAACCAACATATATAAAATTGTTCAATTACTGCGACTAGAGACAGGTTTCCTCAAAATCTATAATATATTGCTGAGTATAAACATTTCTCAATGCCATACTATAAAGGTCAAACCTTTAATATGCTCACTTTGATTTTGCTGCTCAAACTATTTGCATATTTTATTAGCGATTCATAACGGAAGCGTTAATCAAGTTCAAAACTTGATTATAGTAAGCTTTGAACAATCTAGATCTATTGTTATGTAATGTTAACTTCCAGAATCGATATCAAATATCTCTCTTACTATAAGTTATAGGATAATTCTGACATTAAGTATCAAATACTTCGCGAATAATTCTGACATCCTATTGGACTTATATAGAAGATGTCTAAGGGTCTTTTCATTTTATTAATTATGTAGTTCCATTTATAATTTATCACTATAATATTTGACTTCAATAAGTCAGGTATTTTCTACAATCATCAACATCCAATGTTATACACCAGTATTAAAATAATTTTATTACTCGAGATCGTAGAAATGCTATTCTATCAAATAGAATACAATATTCTATTGCATAGAATAAATGACAAATTTTTACTTGTATTTCCGAGGCGTAAATACTTTCAATTATATAACCATTATACAAAAGAAATATTCAAATCTTAAACTTTTCAAGATTCGATTTTTCTACTTATACATATCATATACGTAACTATAGAAACTAATGGAACCTTAATTAAAAGGATGAATTAGTGTTACTCGAACATATCCCCAAGAGTATTGAAACTAATTGGTAACACTCATATCAAACGAATCAAATCATATAAGATTCGATTCCTCCCACTGACCAATTCCATCATGATGGAATCGTAGAAGACAAATATTGAGTAAGAACCATATTCATTGAATAATCTTAGAACTAATTACCATAAATTCATATGTTTGATCGTATCAAACAATTTTGAATAATTCAAAGACACACGATGAATTTAAAGATAACGTTTTCAAATTTCAGATCGAATATCTTTGAATCATTTAAAATATCCGATCCGTGTTTCATCAGAAACATATAACTAAGTCATGACACCTCATTGACTAAGTTACGAAGTAAAGCAAACTACCTTAAGTAATTTACAATTTATTAAACTACATATATCTAATATATCAATTTAATAAATCTTATGGTCCATTGACAATCATTAGTTAAATGAGATTTAATCACATTCCCGAATACAATGTTCATTAAATGGATAAAGATATGTGGTGTGAACTCGTATCAGACCATCCTTTACCATACAGAATAAGCATCTAATGCTCAAGTGATAAAATATCATAAAATATTACTCTAAGTTTTTTACTTAACTGAATATTTTTTTAATGTTTATCTCTTCATCAATGACATTACTAGTCGTATTAAAATATGTGTAACAACTGTTATATAGAACAAGTAACTATCCAATAGTCGCAAGTTCTAATATCAAATAACAAAACAATCATTAAATAATCTTTCAAATAACTAGATGGGAGATCTGGTATCAAATACATATAGTTGTCGTATTGTGAGAATCGATATTCTCTTCACACAACTATACACATCTCATTTATTTATCTTTATAATTTGCCTTCAACTATTCACAACAATTGCAAATAATTGATTAGTAAATAGTTTTGGACACGTCACCTCTAAAGGTTACTAAAGCCAGACACGTCATTATCAAATAAATAAATACCTAATGGGATTTTCTTAATGCCAGTGAAGAATCTCGAGATATGAAACAATTCATGTCAAACTTTACTGCATAAGAAACTATTCTCTCTAAAGGATTATATCATAGCCTACTATAATCTAAAACCTATTCTAGAAATCTGCAATCATAAGTGAAGTCAAAAAATATATACAAAATATGCATGCAACGGATTAAAAGTTTAATTCTATTTATGTAATAGAATAAGGAAAACATAAGCGGTAATTGTTTAATATTACACACTTCTTTAGTTATGGAATTTTAACCAAGTAATGCCTCCCACTATTTTACGTAATACCGTAATCCCTAATGAAAAATGATAATTCAATAACTAAATCGAATTTCATAATGGGATGTGGACCCCATGAATATATTTAGACTCACATCTTTGGCATGTTCTCGCCTATGTATATTCTCAGGTAGACAACTCATTGTCAATCACACTCACTGTGACTCCTGATTTTGGTCTTGACCGTTTCTCGTTATGACAGCTTTAGAACGTTCACATGAGGCATATCAAGGCTTCACTTGTCAATGAAAAACTCAAGCTACCGATGTAGTCCGGAAAACTTTGGCACATAATCCACTTTCACTTGAATTTGTTTAACATCAAATATATATCTGGTACAAATAATTTTATATTGACTATACCCTCACAGCTTTGGCACGTTCTCGGATATAGCCACAAAAATTTATTTATATCTGTATTGACAAGACGAACCAAGAAACAAGTATTCATGTTGTTAGTTAGTCCTACACAAGCCCAAGGTCTCTAATACATGATTTGGTGTGTGAATATTCATAAATAAGTTGCGGAAAAATACTTACAATGAGTGGATGAAGTTCAAAACTTTCTTTGTATTTGAGGAAGCTCCAAGCTTTGTTGAATATTTAAGTCCAAGGGTAAGTTTCCCTATCACCTTTTTTTTAACTCTTTAAGTGCTAGCTTTGGAAATTTTTGCAACAAAACTTTCCCTTGGAGAAGAAGAAGTCACGGAAAAGTAAGGAGAGGGAGATGAGAGACTTTTGTGGTTTTGATTTCTAAAATCAATTACCAAAGTCAACTTCAAAAGTTGGTATATGCTTTACTAAAAGCAAAAGCAAAAGCAAAAGTGTTGGAGGGAAAAATGACATTAAATGCCCTCAACAACTTCCATCACTCAAGTAGACACTTGATGTAAGTTTGGCCCTACTTTAAATTCAAAATTCAAGTGGGCTTGCTCAACACACTTCAAGCTCGGGTTCGCTTAATCTGATAAAATGAATTTTCCATCACGACATAATTAAATCCAATTTAATTAAATAATAATGCCTAGCAAAATTATTACGAAAGTCGCTCGCAAATTAATTCTAAATTAATTCGTTCACCCGAATTAAAATCTAATTTTAATTCCGCTTTGAAATCCAATTTCAATTATATATCTAATATATTATTTAATCGATTAATTCCAAATTAATCGCATTCTCTCTTCTATTTGAATTTTATCCCAGATAAATTCTTGCCGCAATTAATCTAGATTAATTTTCTCTCTCATAATTAATCCAGATTAATTTTGTTCGAGTCAAATGTCATCGGTGAATCTTTGGGAAGCGACCCAAGAGATCCCTGGATATGTTGAGAAATCAATCCGGTCGTTGGACTATCCGAACACGTTCGTACCCGTACCACGTTCTTATCGATTTACAAGACATGGTTGGCTTCTAGCAAAGCACCGTGCCTACCCAATTCTCCAGAACTATTCAACGAAGAATATATAATCTATATCAGGCATAGTATACTATGTATTGCATATTACGATCCAGTATCGGATATCACAAGTTAGGCCTGAGGCTGGAATTGTGTCTGCCCCGTACGAAGCATATATCGGATCACTAGCAACTAGTTTATTTAATCGGATAATCATGACCTAGTCATACTATCCCGATAGCTGCAATATTTGAGAGTACTAGTTCTGTATCCCTGCATGATCATCATCTCCATATGACTGAAGTGATACTTCCATTTTGACATCACACCCAATACACTACGATTCTCAGTAAACCCAGAAGAGGCGTACACAGAACCTGTTAAAGCCCTTGATGACCAAAACCAAAGTGTACTCATTGTCGCAAGTATTAGCGATGAAAGTCTCAGGTTAAGACAGCATCACCTACCCTGATGCGGATTCCCATAGACACATAGTCATATCACCAATGAGATTCTGAGGGGTCTATCCAGAGCGAAGCTGTTCCCGATCTAACGGCTAACAGAACCTCTTATCACACTTGCATAAGTATCCTATACTTAAATATATGAGAACTATGCCGTTAAGCTTCCATAACGCGCACAAGTGTAATACTAGTCTATTCCACATTATCGATGTCCAGTCTCGATAATACTACGATTAGGGATTTTTAATGATTAACCATTCGTGGATTAATATTGTCTCATATCTTATTAATCCAGAACTAATCATAAGGACTTTTATCATTTATATATCAAAGTAATCTAATTATAAAATGATAAAATAGCAATTTCCTTTGTCACATAGTTAATTTGTTCAAAAACCACACAATGTCTTTTACAAATAGTGATGTTATGGGTCATAATTGACCAAAAATCTCCCACTTGGCTCATAGACAATCACTCAAGTATCTAACACCTGAACTATATAAACGTGTCACTCCAACTTCTGCCAAGAAATAGCTTTCGTCAGCGGATCTGCAATGTTGTCATCTAAAGTGATCTTTTCGATCTTCACATCGCCACGATGTATGATCTCACATATCAGATGGAAACGTCGAAGTACATGCTTGGATCGTTGATGAGATCGCGGTTCTTTAGCCTGCGCTATAGCCCCATTATTTTCACAATACGAAGTAACGGGCTCAGCTGCTAACGAACTACTCCTAATCCAATTAGGAATTTACGGATCCAAACTGCATCTTTTGCTGCCTCAACTGTAGCGATATATTCCGCTTCTGTTGTTGAATCAGCAACAGTCTCTTGCTTGGAAGATTTCCAGCTCACTGCTCCGTTGTTTAAACAAAATATATACCTATATTGCGACTTAGAGTCGTCTTTATCGGTTTGGAAACTTACATCGGTGAACCCAGTCACCTCAAGTTCTCCATCTCCATATATTAAGAAAGTATCCTTAGGTCGTCTAAGATACTTAAGGATATTCTTAACAGTAATCTAGTGACCATCACCTGGATCGGTCTGATAGCGACTACACATGCTCAAAGCATATGAGACATCAGGTTGTGTACATATCATGGCATACATGATCGATCCGAATGCAGAATCGAACGAGATCTGACTCATGTTATCTCTCTCAACGTGAGTTTTAGGACACATGTCCTTAGATAGAGAGACGTCATGTGACACTGGAAGCAGTCCCCTCTTAGACTGATCCATGTTGAATCTCTTCAAAACTTTGTCAATGTTCGAGCTCTGGGAGAGTCCAAATAGCTTTCTAGATTTATCCCGATAGATCCTTATTCCCAGAATAAATACTGCTTCTCCCAGATCTTTCATGGAGAATTTTAATGAAAGCCAAGTTTTCACCGATTATAGCATGGGAATGTCATTGCCAATAAGCAATACATCATCAACGTAAAGGACAATGAATGTCAGTGCGCTCCCACTAACCTTCTTATATACACAACAATCATCTTCTTTTTGAATAAAATCATATTCTTTTATTATCTCATCAAAACGTGTTAGGGATATGCCCTATACCCAACTTGTGGATGGGCTATATGTACATGTATTTTTAATATTTTCATTAATTAATAAAATGGCAATATTTATTATACGTGTCTTACATAACTTATATGAATCATCAAACAATGTAATAAAGCCTTTGGAGTAATAAGATGATGGCTTCCATGCTTTATGAGAATCATTACTCTTAAATGTTCATAGTCATAGTTTTGTGAATAATCTGGGCGTTCACAAAGCGGAGAGACTAGCATAATGATATGATCCGCCCTTAAGTAAGGTAGCCGATCTCATAGGCTAATAACGGAGATCCGTCCGCTTGGTGTATCACATGGATGCATGAGTTGCTCGTGTCCATCGAACTGACCGCTGGAAGTTTTCACATGGAGTGTTTATCCCATGTGTCTGTGAGAACTTTCATGTATCGATTGTATGACTAGTCCTTACACTTGAGGTCTTTACAATCTTATGTGTGGATCAAATAACTTTGACATTCTCATTCCCTGGTTCAAAAAGATCCGGTCATAAGGGTATGATTGAGTCATTTATTGAAACACATGAAGTTTGTAAAGATACAACAGAGAATCGCCACTCTCTCAGATAATATTTTCTTATAAGAGTAGTATTCTAGTTCGCGGGTTGATATGTGTGATCAGTGCTTGAGACTGTGGCCACAGCGGAAGAATCATGTGAGATTCTTGGGTTAGCACGATTCATGACACTATCAACATCATACCTTTGACTATATGGGTAGACACTTTCCATACCCTAGGTCAAACGGTGGGGATACAGTGAGGCGAGGGACCGTATCATATGTAAATCGCATACAAAATAGGTATATATATTTCGTTCTCATTTGGGGGCCTTGGCATGTTGCTAGATGTCAACCTTGGTCATTGAAATCGAACGAACATCTGATCGGAGGATAATTTATGTTCGATTAAATTATCATGATTCATTTCATGTCCAACTTGAGGGGAACCCAAAAGGTCACACACAACAAAGTCGAAATCAATGGTTAACAGTGCACAATACAAATTTAACAGCATATATGATTCATGTGGGAATTCTTCATAAATGGTTCAATGTGTTTAATTATTGAACATATCATTTATGAGGTTCCATAGTGGCTTAGGGATTGGTGAATGATGATAGGGGCACTTTGGGAATTGGAATGAATAAATAATAAATAAATAAAAACATGAATAGTAATTTTTTTTTTTGTTATTTGTTTTGAATTCCAATTCGGCCCAAACTATTATTAGGGTTTTATAATCTCATTAAACCACTAAATAAGATCCAATGGCTAAGATTAATTTAGCTTTTATCCCACATCAGATTCTTAATTAATTTTGTTGTCTTTGGAGCACCTATATAAACCCAATGATTATTTACAAATTTTTGCACCAAACCTTTCATATATTGGGTTTATATAAGTGAGCAACTCTAAAATTTAAGAGTAAGCCACTGATTTTGAGGATCCTTAAGTCTAATTGACTAGAGGAACCTCGAGTTTAAGTTTTGAGGTATTTGCCTAGGCTAGCACCAAGGGCAAAATACCCGTGCACTCAAGACGTAGTCTTGCCGTTGAGTTTTGGTTTTAGTGTGTGCATTTTTGGAGGCCACACACTTGGGTGGCTCTTTGGAACGTGGAATAGCTTGCTGAGTTCGAGAAAAGCTTGTAGATTGGAGGGAGGACTGGAGGAGTCTTCGGTTCAAGTAAGTCTTTTTCTTTCTTTATTTTAATTATAGTTCTTATGATAGTTAGCATGTTTAAGTTTATGTTCTTTGCATATTTTATGAGTTTTTATGCTTAGAATATATAGTAACATGCCTAGGCTTGTAGAATAAAAAAAATTGGGTCTTGGGCAAAGGGATAGCGGCATCATAATTTAATTTATTTAATTTTCCGCTGCGCACTCGCGGCCGCTTCCCAACAGTGGTATCAGCGCGCTGTTTTATTTTGATTAGTTCTCTCTTATTTGAACTCGACATTGGGTGTGTAAAAGCTCGTTGGAAAGCTAACACGCTGAAATTAATTTTAGGCTCAAGTTTTGCATGATTTGGTTAAGATTTGAATTGTGAAATTACATTTAAAGTTCACGCATCTGGAAAAAACGTGAATAGTAAATTTAATTGATTAAAATAAAATGCAATATCATAATTAAATATTAATCAAAGTTATTTAATGCCTAAAATAATTCCAACATATTAAAACTCATATGCTTGATGATACTGCATTTTTAGAATTGGCATGATTATTTTAGGGTGCAAGCATCTAGAGACTTTCTAAGGAAATAGAGAGTGTATTGTTTATCCCTTACCTAAGTAATTATTCCGTGATGAACTTAGAGATTTATTACATTTAAGGCTAATAAATATAAATCACTTGTTAGAATAAAAGACATTATAAAAGATACAAGTGGGGTGGGACCAAGGCGTTAATAAAACTTTCCAAACTAAAGTTAATTTAACCAAAGTGTAGACACTGTATTTTTAGCATAAAGCCCAATGATGAGCCTCGTATAGAGGCACTACCCGATAAGTCGCGGAAGTCGCGGGAAACACATGCCGGAAGAAAAGTTAGCCGCGGGTTCGCCCAATCGATTCCTGTTTTAAACATTAATCTTGGCCCAAAACCCCCGCACCCTGTTGGGTTTCTATTAGGTCCCAAGGATCAAATCAAGCAATGAAAATCATGTGCGAATACTCAAAGAAGTTGCGGAATACTTACAATGATCGGTTTAGCGATGCGTTGAACAACGAAAATCTTCAAGCTTTCATCCATGGAAGCTCACGGTTTTCTGCTCCAAATGGTGCTTCAATAGTGTCTTCAAGCTCCAAGCTTTATTTGGTGATTCCATGCTCATGAAAAATATTCCCTATCACCATCAATCTCCATCACTATTCATGACATGTGAGATGTGTGTGAAGAGAGAGGAAAAAAAATGTTAAGTGTTTATTGTTTTTGATTTTCCAAATATCAAATACAAAAACCATTTCCAAATTTCCAAAAGTCAAAGGCTTTAAAGCCAACAACCGCCACCATCAATCTCCATCACTATTCATGACATGTTGTCAAATCACTCAAAATGACTAGACATCACATCAATCAAAGTGACTAATGATTTGACGCTTGATGTGACTTGTGGGCCGCACTTAAATTTCGCAATGCGAGTGCGCCCGCAAACACTCCCGGGCTCGGGTTCGCTAATTCCAAATTAACGAATTTTCCATTGCGACGTAATTAAATAATTATGCCTAGCAAAATCACTATTCACGTCGCTAACGAATTAATTCTAAATTAACTCATTCGCCCGAATTAAAATTTAATTTCAATTCTGCGTCGAAATCCAATTGCGTTTAATATATCGAATATATTAATTTATTGATTAATTCCAAATTAATTATTCTCTCTCTTTAATTAATATTTTTTCTAGATAAAATATATCCGTAATTAATCCCAGATTAATTTTCTCTCTCATCTAATTAATCCCAGATTAATAAAGTGCGAGTCATACGTCATCGCTGAATCTTCGGGAAGCGACCTATGAGATCCCCGGATATGTTGGCAGTAAATCCGGTCGTCGGACTATCCGAATACGTATGTACGTAGTACTACGTTTTTACCGATTCACAAGACATGGTTGGCTTCTAGCAAAGCACCGTGCCTGCCCAATTCTCCAAAAATATTTTTACTGGAATATGTGATCTATATCAGGCGTAGTATACGAAGTATTGTGTATTACGATCCAGTATCAGATGTCACATGCAAGGCCTGGGGCTGGAAATGTGTCTGCCCCGTACGAAACACATATCAGATCTTTGGTAACTAGTCTATATAATCGGATAAACATGACCTAGTCATAATATCCCGATAGCTGCAGCATATAAGAGAACGAGTTCCGTATCCTACGTGATCATCATCTTCACTAAGACTGGAGTGATACTTCCATCTCGACATCACACCCAATACACTACGATTCTCAATATACCCAGAAGAGGCGTACACAGAACCTGTTAAAGCCCTGGACGACCTAAACCAAAGTATATTGATTGTCGCAAGTATTAGCGGTGCAAGTCTCAGGTTAAGACCAAATACACCTACCCTGATTCGGACTTCCATAGACACATAGTCATACTACCAATGGAATTCTGAGGGGTCTATCCAGAACGAAGTTGTTTCCGTACCATCGGTAAACACAACCTCCTATTACACTTGCATGAGTATCCTATACCCAAATATATGAGAACTATACCGTTATGCTCCCATAACACGCACAAGTGCAACACTAGTCTATTCCGCATTATCGATGTCCAGTCTCAATAATACTACGACTAGGGATATTTAATGATTAAACCTTCATTGATTGATACTGTCTCATATCTTATCAATCTGGAACTAATCATATGGACCTTTCATCATTTATATATCTTGGTGATCTAATCACAAATGATAAAAGAGCAATTTCCTTTGTCACATAGTTAATTTGTACAACAACACCATGATCTGTACAAATAGTGATGCTATTGGTCATAACTGTCCAACAATCTCCCACTTGGCACATAGCCAATCACTCAAGTGTCCTACACCTGAACTATGTACGGTTCGCTCAAACTTCTGCTGATGAATGCTTTCGTCAGCGGATTTATATGACTATCATCTGATGCGATTTATTCGATCATCACATCGCCACGATGTATGATCCGAACGAATCAGATGAATATTAAAGTATATATCTGGATCGTTGATGAGACCATTAATTCTTTAGCCTATGCTGTAGCCTAGCTTAGCTGCTAACAGAACTATATCTAATCTAATTAGATTTATTATCAACCCAAATGGCTTCTATTGCTGCCTCAGCTGCAGCAATAATCCACTTTTGTTGTTTATCCGGTAACAGTATCTTGCTTGGAAGATTTCCAGCTCACTGTTCCGTTATTCAAACTTTATTGTACCGTTGTTGCAACTTATAGTCATTTTTATCGGTTGGGAAACTTGCAATAGTGAACCCAGTCACTTCAAGTTCTCATTCTCCATAGTTTAAGACAGCATCCTTAGTTCTCTAAGATACTAAAGGATGTTCTTAACATCAATCCAGTGACTATCACTTGGATTGGCCCGATTGTGACTCCATATGCTCAAAGCGTATGAGACACCAGGTCGCGTACATTTATTTCAATGTATGAATTCTCGGAGAGTGCTAACAACCTTTAGATTTATCCCAGTATATCTTTATTCCTAGAATAAAGGTTGTCTCTCCCAAGAATTCTACGGAGAATGTTTTATGAAAGCCAAGCTTTCACTGATTGTTTTATGGGAATATCATTTCCAAGAAATGATATATCATCATTATTCAGGACTTCACTGTCAGTGCGCTCCCACCAACCTCCTTATATACACAAGAATCATTTTAGTTTTGAATTAAATCATACAGCATTATGATTACATCAAAACGATAATTTCAAGAACGCTATGCTTGCTGCAATCCATCATGGATCGAATTAACTTGCAAACCTTGTTTTCTAGATTTGGTACGACAAAACCGTCAGGATGTTGTAAACATCCTCCAAAAGGTTTCCGTTAAGGAAAATGGTTTTGGCATTCAGCTGCCACATTTCATAAATGAAACATGCAGCATCAGCAAGCATTGTCCAAGTGGATTTAACCATGGCAACATTTAAAAGGTTTCTTCGTAATCGACACAATGTTGATAATGATACCTTTTCGCTACAAGCCTAGCTTAGTACGTTGGTATGTTTCCTTCCATGTATGTCTTCCTTGAAGATTTATATAGTACCAATAGACACAATGCCTTCCGGTATAATAACTAGTGTCCAAACTCGGTTGGTTTACATGGAATCCATTTCGGACTTCATGGTACTTTTCCATTATTGGGAGTCGATACCTTGTATCACTTCCTCATACGTAGTCAGTTCGTGTTCCTCAATAAAATTGACATCTTTACGAGGTGAGATCAGAAACCCATACCTCCCAGGTTGTTTTTTGACTCTCTCCGACCTACGTGGTTCTTGTGTATTCAAAGATTATTGGTATAGTTTCATCCTTGATGAACTATTTATATCCATTAAGGAATCGGTGACTGGAATAGTATTACTCCGATTTTTCGTAGAGTTTTACATTCCTCCCACTTACCACTGAATATAGGTATTCCTCTTAGGAAAACCGCATGGCGAGCAACAATTACATTGTTCTCATGTGAGTTGTATAAGTACTATACTTTGGTTTCCCTAGGATAACCTACAAATAGGCACTTATCCAATTTGGGTTCTAGTTTGGTATCATCCAAACATACGCCTAGCATTCCCAAATCTTCAGGAATGAGAAAACCGAGTTTCTTTCCTGTTCATATCTAATATGAAGTCTGTCTAACAGATTTTATGGAACCTTATTCAAAATAAGTTTTACAGAGTGTATGCATATCCGTTGAAGGAAATGGTAGCTCAGAGTGACTCATGATTAACCTTTTCATGTCCAACAAAATTCGGTTTCTCCGTTCGGACACACAGTCAAATTGACGTGTTCCGAGAGGAGTCCTCATTGAAAGAATACTATACTCTTTCAAGTATCTGAGAAACTTATTGCTTAAGTATTTTCATCATGGTCTAACCGTGATGGTTTAATACTTTTGTCGATCTGTTTTTCTATTTCATGTCGAAACTCTTTGAATTAATCAAAAGTTTTCGATTCGTGTTTCAAAAGAAATAAATGACCATAACGCGATTCCACATCCGTAAAGGTCACGAAACATTCATATCCACCTCTAGCCTAGCTAGACATGGGCCCACTTACGTCACTATGAACAAGGGCTAACAGATCGGTGGCACTTGCACTTTTACCAAGTAAAGGTGTTTTAGGCACTTTTCCTAATAAACTAGATTCGTAGACATTATTTGAATAGAGTCAAATCTGTCCAAGTACCCACTCTTCAAAAGTGTTGATATACGAGTCTGGTTAATTGTGTCCCAGACAACAATGCCACTTATAAGTCTCAACTGATTAATTCAGTTTAAGCTATTTATTTGTCATGTTATATGTTTGAGATTTATTTATATTCAAAATATAAATACTGTTATTCACATCTAATGTGTTTATCTCAATATCATCTTTATAAAATAAAACACTTTAGTGTTCTAGAATATAAAGGTATACCCGCAACGGGTTAAACCCTGATATAGAGATAATGTATCTAGTCAAACTAGTTACATTGTAACAGTTTCCTAATTTAAGTACATACCCGAATGGTAGTTCCTAAACTTAGGTCTCTACGGTTAAAACAGCGACTTTTGTCCCATTTCCGATTCGCAGATCAATCTCAACTGAAGTCAATATCCTGCTCTCCGTAGATTCTGCACACCAGTACATATTTATGTACCACAACTAGTATCTAAAATCCAATTTTAATACTAGTAGCGAACATGTTTATAACAAACATATTTGAAGTCGGAGCCTTGCTCGTCTTCAATTCCTTTATGTCTGCCTTGTCCATACGGCAGTCACGCTTCAGTGACCCCGTTTGCCACAGTTTAGGCAGACATCTTGGGATATGTCTTTTGTCTTCCCAGAAGATTATAATGATTTTGCCTTTGCCTTTTTCCACACCCCAGAAGCCTTTGGCCAAACCTTGGCCTTCCACAATGTCGAAGTAAGGTGCGCCTTGCGCTTCTTACCTATTGCAAACTCTGGATTTGTCTCCTTGAGTATAGCCATTAACTCTCCAAGAGTTTTCTATTGCAATTAGTTCTTCTAAGATCTAAGGATAGATCTATGAAGATCCTTCAATTTCGTTATCATAATATAAGGATCTAATCCTTAATTCTGATTAAGAAATTAAGGATTCCATTTGGCAAGCTTTTTGGATTAAGCACTAAAGTTATCATCACATGAATATTCCAAATATCATGTTCTACTATTTGCTTAACTCCGGACTTAGGCTTAAGATGTTATTTTATCAAATAAAGTAACTTCTTAGTTTCCAGGACTACTGACCGGTGCAAACACACGCGTATAACGCAAGCGCACGTATCATTCAAGTAGTATAAAAATATCGATCCCACGAGGACTTAATTCCTACTGTTGTTATTAATTATTGAATCTATTTATTTACAGGTATCTAATTATAGGGAGAATGGAATTGATTGCTTTGGTTGGTTGAATGTGGAATTGCTTAATAAAAATAAAATAAACAAAAGAAAATACTAAGGAAAATAAATAAAAAGACACAAAAGATCTAGGGTCGTGACTCCACACAATATTGTTAAAAAGATGAATTGACTCTCTTATTTATGTGTAATAAATTAATTTGCTAACTAGGAACACGGTGATATGCAAAAGCCTCTTCCGATGGTCAGACGCAAATACCCAGTATAACCCAATTGAACCATATTCCTATGTCAACCACATTACCCTGGATTCATTAAGTTTAAGTTCCAATTATGGCTACCCCCGCCCGACAGGTATATGTTTATCCTGTAAGGAAATCTATTAAAGGGTTATCTATCCTCAAGGAAGATCGTGGGCTATTGAATCTAAGGCTGAAACCTAAAATCCCTATGTCTAGTTCATTTTAAGTTTACCATATCAATCTTATTGGTGATCAGACAACAAGAAGCATTAAGCTTAAGACTGAATAAACAAACTAAAGAATTACCCATAAAAAGAAAATAAATTATTAAGTGTGGATATTGTGTTTCATCACTTCCCTAGAATAAAATAAAATGCTGGGGTTAGAGGATCCACAATTAATATTTCTTATCTAGGAATCTCACTTATTATAATATATAAATTATTTTATATTCTGCTTTCTCAGGAATTAATAATATTAAACATTTAAAACCAGCCATATAGGCGGTAATCCATTTAGTCCAATTACACCAGCCATATAGGCGGTAATTATCTGTCACATAAAGACCAGCCATATAGGCGGTAAGGTAATTTATATTTAAACCAGCCATATAGGCGGTAATAAAGTCTGACATTAATTAATCCGGTTAAATTATAATTTAAATATTATAATTAAGTGAGATTTACCTAAATAATTATATTAAAGGTTTCACCTTTTACCCCAGCGGAAAATTAACTACTAAACATTAAAGAAAGGTAGAAGAAGAGAACTACTATTACTGAAAATTAAAAGACATAAATTAAAAATATTATTTATATATACAAAAATAGATGCTTCCTATAAAATCAGAGAGAATTCTCCAAGGAAAGCATGATGAAAAATGAATCTGGCGGCCTCCTTTTATAGGCAGATTTTGGTCCAGCGTCGCGACTCTGGAATTGCACTAGCGTCGCGACGCTGGCAACAGTTACACGGAGTCCACACGGGTTCCACGCGGCTGTCGGCAGCAATAATTGTGACACATGTCACGCTGTGGTTGGCTGGCGATACGGTCAAATAGCAGGGCGACACGTGGCAGGCGCTGATAGGTGGGAATTTCGATCCAATAGCAGCTTGACACATGGCGGCACCTGATTCATCCATAATTCGGTCCAATGGTGAGACGACACGTGGCACGCGCTTGGTTTGGTCCAATCAGATGTTAACACGTGGCGGCGGGTGCACGTTAGCATAACCGTTGTGATGGTGATACGTGGCACGACGCACGTTATCATGATCGGCGCACGTTAGTAAGTTTTGACCAATCAGATTTCGACACGTGGCACAAGGCGCAAGTTAGCAAGTCCGGCGCATTCTGGGAGTCGCGACGCGAAGGGCTTCAGCGTCGCGACGCGAAAAAGACGAAAATATCCCTGTTGACGCATTTTTGTCCGTTTTTGCCCCAAATTGCCTCCAATGCTTTCCAAACTTTATTTATCTACAAAATAACAACAAAACACATCAAAACGTTCATAAAACTCGAGAAACAATACGAAATATTAGGTCAAACGAGTGGGAAAAAGTGATATATTTACCACTCATGAACTACCCTGAAGTTATATTCCCAATTTGAAAATTAAATTCGTTTAATTACATTTTCACCCAGGATTATGTTTTAAACACTAATCTTTCAATTATCTTGATTCTAATAGTCCAACTATTTAATCAACGATTTCAGGTACTATTGATTATAATGATTACTATAGTCTAACTATATAATCAACTATAATTTAATTTGTTAAATTCAATTACATTGATTACAATAATCCAATTATAAAATCAACTATTAATTGAAATAGTTTGAATACAGTCCAACTGTTTATTAAATCAACGATTAATTATTAGTCCAACTAATATATTGATTTATTGACGAATAATTTGAATGAACACGTATGTCAAGTAATTAAACGAATATTGCAAATTTAATACTTGCCTCCCACTATTTTTCGGCGAGCCTTTAACCCTCTGTTGAGTACTCGGGAAACCTTATTTCATAGTGGGCTAGGATCCCGTTAAATAACACACAATCTTGACTTTGGCCAACAAATTGTATGATAATTAACTAGGTAGATCTCTAAAATCAATTGGATCCCATCCAATTCCTAGATCCAGTAGGTGGACATCCAAGTCCGAAACATATATCTTATATGTGCCAATATATCCAATATATTGCCTAACCTTTTTCCTCTGAATCAACTAAGCTTTGGCTTTGGCACAACAAACTTAGTGATCCTAGTTAAGCGGAACCCATTGACCTTAGAAAGCTTCGTAATCAATGTCGATGGACAAGAAGTGATCTTGACTTTGGCCAACAAATCAAAACTTGGACAAGACACCAATATGGAACAAAGCCTTCATGATTCAAACACATCCTCGACGGACAAAGGTCTTGACTTTGGCCAACAAACCAATGCCAGTCTTGGATCTTGAGTAAGAATCACTCAATGGTAGGAAAAACGCTTAATATGTAGTGAAGGTTTTTCGCGTGTAATTGGCAACCAATTAATTATCTTTGTTAAGGTCTCATCATCATACACCCTTAAACATGCATTCTAAACACATAAAAAGGCGCATATAAATAAATATAATAATGATATGCGGATGGATATTTAACACATTGTTCCTAGAACAAATCTCTCCATTTCCTCTCTCCCGCTAGCATAAGTATTACTTCTACCCGATTAGATAACACTTCTAAAGAAACCTCATTTACATTGAGGGGAATAGGTGAAAAGAGAAATACAAAGAGTAAGGAGGTAATAGGTTGGACTCGCAGGTCTAATTTAATAAATTCTAAATTTATTACAACAGTTTCCAAAATTTCCCTTACCCGTCTAATATCCATCCGATATACATTATTCATACATCGCATCCATGTATTCACACAAGCATGTTATCAATAAATCTAATCCAATTAATTAATCTGAATATTAATGACCATCCAATGTTCAAACAATGATTTGATTTTGCGCGAGTCAAACTCGTTTTGCGAATAAGTACTCAAAGTACGAATTCTTGAATTATATCAAACTACAACATTAAATCCAATTTAATTTGTATTTAATACTAATTCATCTATTTAATTCCAAATTAAATATTTACACTTTTTAATGTGCCTTTATGAGTTAGATTCTAAATCTAATCGTTAGGGGTCTCAAAGCCCGATTAACATCCAATGTCAATTTAATTTAAAGTCCAATGGGCTTTTAATTAATTTCTAAGGCATGGACTTTTGGTCAATATGGGTCAAACCCAAATACCAAAACCCATTTAAGGAATCACCCTTATTTGCCAAGAAACCAATTTAGGCCCATTAGGCCCAATTAATATTAAAGGTCCATTAGGAAACTAGGTTTCCCGAGTACTCCACAGAGGGTTAGAGCCTCGTCGAAAAATAGTGGGAGGCAAGTATTAAATTTGCAAATTCGTTTAGATACTTGCCAATACGCGCTCATTTCATTTTTCGTCATTAATTATTTATATATATATTAGTTGGACTAATAGTCAATTGTTGTTTTAATTAAACAGTTGAACTGTATTCAAACTACTTCATTTATAGTTGATTATATAATTGGATTATAGTAATCAAATATATTTGAATTTAACCAATCAAATAGTAGTTAATTATATAGTTAGATTATAGTAATCATTACATTAGATTGTACCTGAAATCGTTGATTTGATAGTTGGACTATAGCAATCAAGATGAATTGAAAGATTAGCTTCAAATGACATAATCCTATGTGATAAATGTCTTTTACGGCTTTAATTTTCATATTGGGAAATGAATCTCAGGATAGTCCTGGGAATTGAGAAGTTACACTATATAATAGAGAAACCACTCGAGCCTAAGCCCGGAGTTGAGCAAATAGTAGAGCATGAGCTTTGGAAGACTTATCGTGATGATAACTCTAGTGCTCAATCTGTTATGCTTGCCACAAAGACTCCTTAATTTCTTCTCCAGAACTAAGGATTAGATCCTTATAGTATGATATTGAAATTGAAGGATCTTCATAGATCTATTCTTAGATCTTAGAAGTACTAATTGCAATAGGAAACTCTTGGAGAGTTAATGGCTATGCTCAAGGAGACAGAGCCAGAGCTAACAAAAGGGCAAGAAGCGCAAGGCGCATCTTACTTCGATATCCCAGAAGGCCAAGGCTTGGCAGAAGGCTTTTGGGGGTGTGAAGAAAAGGGCAAGGCCAAGTCGTCACTGTCTTCTGGGAAGACAAAGGACATATCCCAAGATGTCTGCCTTAACTGTGGCAAACAGTGTCACTGGAAGCGTGACTGCCGTAAGGACAAAGGCATATATGAAGGAAATGAAGACGGACAAGGGTCCGGCTTCAGGTATGTTTGCTATAAACATGTCCAATGCTGATTTTAAAATTGGATTTTAGATACTGGATGTGGTACATAAATATATGTACTGATGTGTGGGATCTGCTGATAAGCAGGAGACTGGCTTCAGTTAAGATCGACCTATGAGTCGGAAACAGGACATGAGTCGTTGTTTTGGCCGTAAAAACCTAAGTTTTGGAACTGCTCTTTGGGCATGTACTTAAATTGGGAGACTGTTATATTGTATCTAGTTTGACTAGGAACATTATCTCTGTATTTAGTTTAACCTGTTGCGGGTATACCTTTATTTCCAGAACACTAGATGTTTTGTTTATAAAGATGATATTGAGATATACACATTAGATGTGAATAACAATATTTATATTTAGAATATAAATGAATCTCAAACATATAATATGACAAACAAAAGCTCAAACTTTATAAATCTATTGAGACTTAAAAGTGGCATTGTTGTCTGGGACTGACCGGTGCGTAATTACACGCGTATAACGCAAGCGCACGTATCGTTCAAGTAGTATAAAAAGTATCGATCCCACGAGGACTTAATACCTAATCTATTAATTTTATGAGGTCAAATGATTACTAGTACCTAACATGTTGATTGATTGATTTAAAATGGTGATGATTTTAAATTTAAAAACAAGTAAATAAAATTACACGAAAGTAGGTTTAAGAAAATTCAATATTAAGAAACTATCTAGGGTTGTGAATCTTTCTAATATCTTTTAAAATATGAAGTTGTTATTTCATGTTTGTGTAATATATCGGTTTACTAACCCGAAACACTAAATTATGCTAAAGCCTCTGTCGATGGTCAGACGCAAATACCCAGTATAACCCAATTGAACCATATGTCTATGTCAACCAAATTACATGGATTCATTAAGTTTAAGTTCCAATTATGGCTACCCCCGCCCGACAGGTATATGTCTATCCTGTAAGGAAATATATTAAAGGGTTATCTATCCTCAAGGAAGATCGTGGGCTATTAAGTCTAAGGCTGAAACCTAAAATTTCTTTGTCAAGTTTATTTTAGATTTACAAGATCAATCTTATTAGTGGCCAGTTAACAAGACGCATTAAGCTTAAGACTTAATAAGTAAACCTTTAAATTACCCAAACTATAAAATAACCCCTTATAAACCGGTGATATTAGAATTCATCACAACCCCAGATAACTAACTTAGTTACGACACATAACTATGGCCAGTAAAAACTTAAAAGTAAAAAAAATAAAGTAAAAATGTTGAAAAGTAATTGCGGTAAAGTAAAAGCTGAAAAGTAAATTACAATAAAATAAAATGCTAAGGTAAAAGGATCAACTTTTACTACTACTAATTTAGATATCTCCCTTAATATAATATATTAACTTGTGAGTATTTTACCAACCAGCCATATAGGCGGTAACCTGATTAAGTCAAATTAAGTCAAACCAGCCATAAAGGCGGAACCAAAATAAACCTGCCATATAGGCGGTAAGAAAATTTAAATACAACCGACCAATCTGGCGGTATCCTTGCTTAGTCAGGTTTAAACCAGTTTAAAATGAATTACCAACCGACCAATATAGCGGTATCCTTATTAAGTCAAATTTTAAATAGTGAATATATTATATTTAAGGGAGATTAATCTAAATAGCAATAGTAAAAGAATTACCTTTCACCCTAGCATGGGGAAGTTACCTCCTCATGTTGAATAGTAAAAACTGTAAAAGTAAAAAAAGTAAATTACTATTATTACAGAACGTAATTAAAATTAATTACAAAACCGAAATTTAAAAGAAACTAGATAGAAAACTCTCTATTTACATCAGAGAATTCAGAGAGGAAGGTACATCTAAAACTGAAAATTTTGAGCTCTATTTATAAGCCTCGGTAAGCCCTCAGCGTCGCGACGCTAAAGTTTCTTCTTGCGTCGCGACTCTATGACGTGTCAACACATGATTGGTCGGTTCAGATTCTTATCGGCTGACATGGCAATTCAGATAATTTGATTCAATAATTGTGCTGACATGGCGAAAGGGATTTTCGGCACCGTAGGATTGTGACACGTGGCACGTTGTGATTGGTTGATGATACGTGGCATTTTGACTCGGTCAACTGCTTATGTGGACGATGATGTGGCTGACACGTGGCGACACGTGGTGATGGCGATTGTCGGCACCATAGGATGATGACACGTGGCACGATGCACGTTAGCAGATCGGCTGTGATGGTGACACATGGCACGACGTACGTTACCAAAGTCAAACTTCTCAGATTTTGACACGTGGACACGGCGCACGTTAGCAGACTTGCGGCGCACGTTAGGCGTCGCGACGCGCTAAATGACAAAATTGCCCTTTTGTGTTCTTTTTCACTGTTTTGGCCCAAAATCACCTCCAGAATGTCATAAAACTTTATTTATCTACAAAATAACACAAAACACATCAAAATATTCACAAAACTCGAGAAACTATACAAAATATTAGGTCAAATGAGTGGAAAATAGTGATACATTTACCACTCATCACACCCCCAAACCTAACAATTTGCTCGTCCTCGAGCAAAACATAAAATAAAATACATAAACCTCAAAATTTAATTTAACTAAGCCACTTTCGTAGGGATCACGGTTGCATTTAGTGTATGCTACATGCCTTTAAACCCCTAGGTGTCCCTAGTGGACGAGTTGTAGTCTCGTGAGGGTTTACAGCAATGATACCCACAAACATTTTACAAAAGTAAAAAGGTGTTAAAACTAATGCACACAAAAACAAAAAGACAAGAGAAAATAGAATAAAGAAGTTAGTGACTACTCAGGTGAAACTTTCACTCCAAGTTACTAGATGTTTTATTTTTTCTAAATTACTGAATAAGTAAATTCTCCGATTATATTTACCATTCTCCATATACACAGCCAACAAAATATTAATCAACTCATTTTTTCCCACAACAGTCATAAGTGCAGTTGAGAAGAGAGTAATATTTTTGTCCTAAAGTTTTATCAAAATTCACACCTTTTTGTAGCAATGGAATAATTTTTATGATTTTTCTTTGATTTTTATTTTATTTTATATATATACAATATCTTCCATCTATGTAGCGAGTGTTGGGTCGGTGGCTCCCAAACCAGTTGGCTTTAGGGCACCAGGTGTTAAGACACCCCTACGGACTTAATTACTCAAACTTCAGATATATATATTTTTGCAGCATCTTTGATCCATGTAGCGAGCTTTGGGCCAGTGACTCCCAAACCAGTTGGCTTTAGGGCACTAGGTGTTAAAACACCCATACGGACTTAATAACTTTTATCTCAGACGTTTTATTTTTCTCCAATGCTTTTTTAGATGCTTCCTCCAATTAAACTAGAGCACTGAATATTACAAACTTTTCAATTATAGCTTATGTCCGTATGTTACCATGCATGTTGATAATACCTGCCAACTGAGCATATGAAGATCCATTTTAGTCAATTTTATGGAGAATTTACAAATTAAATAATTTAAAATGAAATAAACAAAAATTAACTTGTTCCGAAATAAGTTTGAGATACGTCTCAGGAGTGGAAATTCCTTACACAGCTATCTTTTACCAATTTCACCTTTTTAGTCAAAATAAAAACAAAAACGCAAAATATTTTTGTAATTTTTTGAAAAATTTTCAATTTTTGTGTATTTTTTTGAAAAATTTTGGACTAAAAAATAAAAACAACACACAACTAAAAACAAGATACTGATTAACTAATTCCTTCCCCCAAACCTAAATGAGACATTGTCCCCAATGTCTTAAACAGTAGAAGAAGAGTTTAGAAGATAATACCTGGTTAGCTGAAATTCTACACGAAAAGTTAAAGGTTAAGATCCAGATTAATCCGACGCCTCTTACCACGATCGTCCTCAGACCAATTTATCTTTGAAATGATAGGGTCAATTTGTGGTTCATAGGCTAAGATTTGGTCAATTAGATCCGGAGCAGTTCTGACAGTAAATAGGAGTTCTTTCATAGGTTTTGTCACGAACCCATTTCTCCGGACATCATCAAGAAACACACAAAGAAAATCATAAAATCATTCAACGTTGTATAGTCCAAGCGGTTTCTGGTGTATGTTCAGGTTTGTCCAAGATAACACTGTAAAAATTTCCTCCAATGTACCCAAGACACCTGGCAAAGCAATAAAAACATCAGCACGATTAATCATTTCTACTAATCGTTCAGACATACCTGGCACGATCAGCTTCTCTCCGTTGGATGGTCCAAAAAGATTTGCTTCTGCCAAGGGTTTTGGGATGATTCCCAAAACGTGACTTCCTCCTTCCTGTACAGCCTTTGAAACGATCCCCATTAGTTCAAGATTGACTCCGCCATATACTAAGTGCATATTCCTTATAGCTAAGACTCGACCCAATTCCCGTGCTACTTTTACGTATTGTGGCTTAACACCAACACTAGTACCGTAAAATACACAGATGTTTTGAACTCGTCTTCTTGAAGTGGCTTCCATGTTTTACTCTGGATGTCTTCAAAAGTGCAATGATGAGTTCAATTTATAATACCTGAAATGGGTGAGTAAAATAATAGCACTAGTACTTGCCAAATGACAATTATTAGTAAATCGTGATAGTAAAAAAGGTCTGGATCCCGTCGGAGAAAATAAAAGAAAACAACAAAACAAATTACAATTATTAGGAAAAGACAAAGAGATATAATATGTACAAGAAACTTAGCGGCTTGATTGATGTCTATGCGTCAGGGACAAGTTTCCCATCCAATTTTCTTATAAATTGGCAAACATGGTCTTTTTGAGTCAGATTCCCGAGACTTAACTGTTGTCTTTATTTTTGGAATTGTGTATGTAATTTGCGAATGGCTATATGAACATATCCACTGGGATGCGTCTCAAGAGTTGAAGATATATTATCTATAGACTCCTTACTCATAGGACATTCACTGTCATTGCGCTGCCACTAACCTTCTTATATATACACAAGAATCATATTCGTTTTGAATGAAATCATATACCATTATGATCTCATCAAAACGCTGGTTCCAAGAACACAATGCTCCCTTCAATCCATTAATGGATCGATTTAACTTGCAAACCTTATTTGCATATTATGGTACGACAAAACCGTCAGGTGTAGGTTTCTATAATTAGTCCCAAAGAAAGTATAAGCCAAAGAAATACACATTTTATACATGCAAAGCTTGAAGCATGGCGGAATCATACTTACAAAGCTTGTGAGGAAAATGATGAAGAGAATCATTGAGTCTTCAAGGTGGAAGTTTTTTCGGCCAAGAGCAAGAGTGAGAGAAGCTTTAAATCTTCTAGTATTCCAAGCTCCAAGGTTGTTTCCCTATCACCTCCTTTGATTCCTCATTGTGCTAGCAAAAATGGAGAAGATGAAAACAATTTTCTGCCCTTGTGGAAGCTCACGGCGTGAGCAAGAAGAAGGAGAGGGAGAGTTCCTCTTAATTTTCTTTTTCTCTCTTTTATTTGTTTCAAAAACCGTGAGAAAGAAAAGGAAAAAGCAATGATGAGATAACATTTTCCAAAATGAATTTTTTGATAAAAAACCCTTCAAAAACCGTGAAAGGTTTTCCCTCCAAAAAATCCATTAAATGGCCTCACCTACTTACATTGAGAATAGAGAAAATGTATCATCCCATAAAGGTGACTAGATACATCCATCAACTAGTCGTGTCAAGTAATGAGACTTCGCGATGTGATTTGCGGGTCCCACTCGTTTCAAAATACGAATGTGTCCGCAAACACTTTCGGGCTCAGTTTCGCTAATTCCGAATTAACGAATTTCCGTCGCGACGAGAATTAAATAATTACGCCTAGCGGAATTACTATTCAGATCGCTAACGAATTAATTCTAAATTAATTCGTTTGCCCGAATTAAAATCCGATTTTAATTCCGCGTCGAAATCTAATTTCGTTTAATAATATATCGAATATATTATTTTATCGATTAATTCCAAATTAATCGTTCTCTCTCTCCTAATAAGGCATTTTATCCAAGATAAAGTTTCTCCGTAATTAATCCAAGATTAACAAAGTTCGAATCAAACATCATAGGTGAATCTTCAGGAAGCGACCCAAGAGATCTCCGGATATATTGGCAGTAAATACGGTCGTTGGATAATCCAAACACGTACGTACCTCGTACTACGTTTTTACCGATTTACAAGACAAGGTTGGCTTCTAGCAAAGCGCCATGCCTACCCAATTCTCCAGAAATATTCTTATTGGAATATTAGATCTTTATCAAGCGTAGTATACCGTAGTATCGCGTACTTCGATCCAGTATCAGACGATCACATGTTAGGCGTGGGGCTGGAAATGTGTCTGCCCCGTACGAAACATATATCGGACATCAAACAACTAGTCTCTTTAAATCGGACAATCCTGACCTGGTCATATTGTCCCGACGGTTGCAACCTTTTATAGAGTACTAGTTCTGTATCCTGCGTGATCATCATCTCCATATGTCTGAAGTGATACTTCCATCTTGACATCACATCCAGTACACTACGATTCTCGATAAACCCAGAAGAGGCGTACATAGAACCGGTTAAAGCCCCGAACCACCAAAACCAAAGTTTACCGATTGTCGCAAGTACTAGCGATGCAAGTCTTAGGTTAAGACCATATACACCTACCCTGATGCGGCCTCCCATAGACACGCAGACATACTACCAATGGGATTCCGCGGGGTCTGTCCAGAGCGAAGCTGTTTTCCGTACCATCGGTAAAACACAACCTCCTATCGCACTTGCATAAGTATCCAATACTTAAATATATGAGAACTATGCCGTTGTGCCATCACAACTCGCACAAGTGCAATACTAGTCTATTCCGCATTATCGATGTCCGATCTCGATAATACTCCGACTAGGGATATTTAATGATTAAACCTTTATATTGATACTGTCTCATATCATCTCAATATGGAACTAATCATATGGACTTTTGCCATTAATATATCAAAGTAAATAATTTTACAAAACGGCAAAAGGCAATTTCATTATCACATAGTTGATTTTGTACAATAATACAATATCATTTACAAAACAGTGACGCTATGGGTCATAATGTCTAACATCAGGCTGTTGTAAACATCCTCCAAAAGGTTTCCGTTAAGGAAAGTGGTTTTGACGTCCATATGCCATATTTCATAAATGAAATATGTAGCATTAGCAAGCATTATCCAAATGGATTTAATCATGGCAACAGGTGAAAAAATTTCATTGTAGTCGACACTATGTCTTTGAAGATACCCTTTCTGTACAAGCCTAGTTGTGTACATTTGTACGTTGCCATCCATGTATGTCTTCCTTGAAGACTAATATAGTACCAATAGACACAATGTCTTCTGGTACATCAACCAGTGTCCAAACTTGGTTGTATACATGGAATCCATTTCGGACTTCATGATACTTTGTCATGAAAGGAGTCGATACCTTGTATCACTTCCTCATACGTAGCCGGCTCGTCTTCCTCAATAAGATTGATATCTACATGAGGTGAGATCAGAAACCCATACCTCCCAGGTTGTTTTCTGACTCTATCTGACCTACGTAGTTCTTGTGTATTCGAAGATTATTGGTACAGTTTCATCCCTGATGAACTGTTGGTGTTCCGTGAGGATTCGGTGCCTTGAATAGTATTACTCTGATTTTCATCGAGTTTTACTTTCCTCCCACTTACCACTGCATATAGGTATTCCTCTTAGGAAATCGGCATGGAGAGCAACAATTACATTGTTCTTTTGTGAGTTGTCTAAGTAATATACTTTGGTTTCCGTAGGACAACCTACAAATAGGCACTTATCCGATTTTGGTTCTATTTTGGTATCATCCAAATATTTAGTGTATACCCAACATTCCCAAATCTTAAGGAATGAGAAACCCAGTTTCTTTCCAGTTCATATCTAATATGAAGTCTATTTAATAGATTTTCATGGAACCTTATTCAAAATAAGTATTGCACTGTTTAATGCGTATCCTCGTAAGGAAATTGGTAGCTCAAAGAAACTCATCATTAACCTTTCCATGTCCAACAAAGTTAGGTTTCTCTGTTCGGACACACCACCAAATCGAGGTGTCCCGGGAGGAGTCCACTGTGAAAGAATACCATACTCTTTCAAGTAATCTTGAAACTCATATCTTTAAGTATTTTACATTATGGTCCGACCATAATTTTTTAATACTTTTATCGGTCTTTATTCTTACTTCGTGTCGAAACCCTTTGAATTACTCAAATGTTTCCGACTTGTGTTTCATAAGATACACATAACCGTAACGCGATGCCACATCCGTAAAGGTTATGAAATATTCAAATCTGCCTCTAGCCTAGCTAGACATGGGCCCACTTACATCACTATGAACGAGGGCTAACAGATCGGTGGTACTTGCACTTTTACCAAGTAAAAGGTATTTTTAGGCACTTTGTGTTGGTTTTAATCTAGGTCCCAAGATCAAACAAGCAATGAAAACAATGCGTGAATACATCAACGGAGGTGGCGGAATACTCACATCGATCGGTTGAGTCGATTTGAAGGCGAATCAAGGCCAAAATGCCCACTGTTTTTCACGCCAAAATGCAGCAGTGAACTGCCTCCAAAACAGAAATTTTTGAGATGCAAAACGGAGCTCCAAGCCTCGTCCGACGGATCCCGGCTCATGGGTGAACCTCCCTACCACCTTCGCAAGACTCGTAGTGTGCTAGCACTTGCGGTTTTTGCCACAAAAACCCAACTCTTGGCTTCCTTATTCACGCCATTTCTGGTTCAAAACCAGTGAAGAAAAATGGGTTTTGGCGTGAGAGAGTGAGAGAGAATTGAGAGATGAAATGTGTATTAAGTTGTCTATTGAAATTCATTTCAAGTATATCTTATATATGCTTATGTGAATTTCAAATGCATTTGCTTTAATTTGCATTTCATTTGCTTTTAAAAGTCAAACAATAAAAGCCATCAAGTACACATCATGTCCATCAAGTCACATCTACTTTATTAAAGTGACATGTTGTCAAGTCACATCACTCAAAGTGACAAGTGATTTGACGCTTGATGCGACTGATTGATTTGACGCTTGATGCGACTTGCGTTGCCGCACTCGAATTCGAGATACGAATGCGCTCGCAATCACACACGGGCTCGGGTTCGTTAATTCTAAATTAACAATTTTCCGTTGCGTCGTAATTAAATGATTATGCCTAGCGAAATCACTATTCACGTCGCTAACGAATTAATTCTAAATTAATTCGTTCGCCCGAATTAAAATCTAATTTTAATTCCGTGTCGAAATCTAATTTCGTTTAATATATCGAATATTAATTTACCGATTAATTCCAAATAATCTTTATCTCTCTCTATACGATATTTTATCCTAGATAAAATATCTCCGTAATTAATCCTAGATTAATTTTCTCTCTCTTCTATATAATCCCAGATTATTCAAGAGTGCGAGTTGTGCGTCATCGGTGGATTATCGGGAAGCGACCCATGAGATCCCCGGATAAGTTGGCAGTAAATACGGTCGTCGGAGTATCCGAATCACGTACGTACCAAGTACTACGTTCTACCGATTTACGAGACAAGGTCGACTCCTAGCAAAGCACCAAGTCTTCCCAATTCTCCGGACATATCCATTTAAGAATATTAAGATCTGTATCAAGCGTAGTATACTATTGTATTGTGCGTATCGGCCCAGTATCGGATAGTCACGTGCTAGGCCTGAGGCTGGATAAGTGTCTGCCCCGTACGAAGCACATGTCGGATGTCTGGTAACTAGTCTCTATAATCGGATATACATGACCTTGTCATAATATCCCGATGGCCGCACAGCACTTAAGAGCACTAATACCGTATCCTGCGTGACATCATCTCCACTATGACTAGAGTGATACTTCCGTCTTGACATCACATCCAATACACTACGACTCTCTGATAAACCCATAAGTGGTGTACGCAGAACCGGTTAAAGCCTGTACCACCAAGACCAAAGTCTATCGATTATCGTAAGTATTAGCGATGTAAGTCTCAGGTTAAGACTATACACACCTACCTTGATTTCGGCCTCCCATAGACACATAGTCATAATACCAATGGGATTCCGAAGGGTCTATCCAGAGCGAAGCTGTTTCCCGTACTATCGGTGAAACACGACCTCCTATCGCACTTGCATAAGTATCCAATACTTATATATATGAGAACTATGTCGTTGTGCCCTCACAACGCACACAAGTGCAATACTAGCCTATTCCGCATTATCGATGTCCAGTCTCGATAATACTCCGGTTATGGATATTTAATGATTAATCCTTCGGGGACTGATACTGTCTCATATCATTCTCAGTCCAGGAACTAATCATAGGGACCTCTCTTCATTTATATATCTATGGTGATCTAATCACAAATGATGAGAGTGCAATTTCCTTGTCACATAGTTAATTTGCTACAACAACACAATGATCTGTGCAAATAGTGACGCTATGGGTCATTTTGTCCAACACTTTGCCTAATAAACTAGATCCGTAGACATCATTTGAATTAGAATCAAATATGTCATAGTATCCACTCTTCGAAAGTGTGGATATACGAGTCTTGTTCATGTGTCCTAGACAACAATGCCACTTTTAAGTCTCAACAGATTTATTCAGTTTGAGCTTTTGTTTGTCATATTATATGTTTGAGATTCATTTATATTCTAAATATAAATTCTGTTATTCACATCTAATGTGCTTATCTCAATATCCTCTTTATAAACAAAACACTTAGTGTTCTAGAATATAAAAGTATACCCGCAACGGGTTAAACTAGATACATAGATAATGTTACTAGTCAAACTAGATACATTATAACAGTTTCCTAATTTAAGTACATGCCCAAATGGCAGTTCCAAAACTTAGGTTTCTACGGCCAAAATAGTGACTCTCGTCCCGTTTCCAACTCATAGGTCGATCTTATTTGAAGCCAGTCTCCTACTAGTCAGCAGATCCCACACATCAGTACATATATTTATGTACCACATCCGATATCTAAAATCCAATTTTAAAACCAGCAGTGGTCATATTTATAACAACATACCTGAAGTCGGAGCCTTGCCCCTCTTCACTTCCTTCATGTCTGCCTTGTCCATATGGCAGTCACGCTTCCAGTGACCCCGTTTTCCACAGTTTAGGCAGACATATTGGGATATGTCATTTGTCTTCCCAGAAGACTGTGACAATTTAGCCTTGCCCTTTTCTTCACACCCCCAGAAGCCTTTGGCCAAGCTTTGGCCTTCTGGGATGTCGAAGTAAGATGCGCCTTGCGCTTCTTGCCATTTTGTAAGCTCTGGATCTGTCTCATTGAGCATATCCATTAACTCGCCAGTAGTTTTCTATTGCAATTAGTACTTCTAAGATCTAAGAATAGATCTATGAAGATCCTTCAATTTCAATATCATACTATAAGGATCTAATCCTTAGTTCTGACGAAGAAATTAAAGAGTCTTTGTGGCAAGCATAACAGATTGAGCACTGAAGTTATCATCACCATGAGTATTTCAAAGCTTAAGCTCCATTATTTGCTCAACTCTGGGCTCAGGTCCGAGATGTCACTCTGTCAAATAAAGTAACTTCTCGGCTCTCGGGACTATCCTGAGGTTTTATTCCCAATATGAAAATTAAAGTCGTAAAATAAATTTTTCACCTAGGATTATGTCATTTGACGCTAATCTTTCTAGTTATAATGATTGCTATAGTCCAACTATCCAATCAACGATTTCGGGTACAATCAGATGTAATGATTACTATAGTCTAACTATATAATTAACTACAATTTGATTGGTTAAATTCAAATGTATTGATTACTATAATCCAATTATATAACCAACTATAAATGAAGTAGTTTGAATACAGTCCAACTGTGGGAACACAGGAACTGGGTGACGCATGCTGTCCCGGGCTCGCGGCCCGGTCGGGAGTACGGAGTAGCCACGGGGGACTAAACCAGAGAATAATGGAGTCGCCACCCGGTGTGAACCGGGAAAATGAGATTTAAGGCTGCACTCACCCCTCGCAAGGGAAGACCTCAAACCGTTGGGTTCGAAATGGTCCCTTACTTATGTCACTTGTAATGAAAGGATTTATGTAATAATTTAATCAAGTTTAAGTAACACTTATTTCCAAGAGTGTCATGCTTCTAAATTCACATGCATACGTCAACAAGTTCATCACAACATGCAACATCACATGGCAATCTCATGAACATTTCTCACTCATATGATAGGGAAAACTAAGAACAACCTAATCATGCTTGAGTACTATCTCATGAACATATTAACCAAATAACATGCTAACAACCTAATCATGCTTGAATATCATCCCAAGAACACATCGAATGGGTGAATGCAGGAATACAAATAATATGATTGGCTACATAATGCAAGGGAGATCACCCCAAAAGGTAGTTGTGCATGAAATATGATGAGACATACTTAGTTCAGTGTGTGCGCATTCGTGTAGCGTTCGTAAAAACGTTCGAACAGTAAACAGAAGGTTCGCGTTCATGTAGCGTTTGATAACGCGTTCGAACGGATCCAGACCTGATGAAACAAAATGCGTGCGCGTTCGCATAGCGTTTGAAAACGCGTTCGAACGGTGAACAGAAGGTTCGCGTTCGTATAGCGTTCGAGAACGCGTTCAAACAGAACCAGACCTCGTGCATGATAAGATTAAGAAAGTGCATGTGCGTTCGCGTAGCGTTCGAGAATGCATTCGAACGGTAAACAGAAGGTTCGCGTTCGTGTAGCGTTCTAGAACGCGTTCGAACGGAACCAGACCTGATGCATGCAACACAAAGAATAAAGACAACAATGTCAAGCTTCTTACATCCGATCAAACGTATCTTACATTCAACCGAACACACATCAACCGGCGCGGCAAAGCATCGTGGTAAAGGGCTTTAACCCCTCCCCATAGGGGATCTTTCATTGCACTTACTAAGCCCATGCGCTCGATTGAATCATGCGTACAAAGAATTAAAAGAAATAATATCAAACGTAGTATGCTCGATTGAACGTATCTTGCATTCAACCGAACACACATCAACCGGCGCGGCAAAGCATCGTGATAAAGGGCTTTTACCCCTCCCTATAGGGGATCTTTCATTCCACTTACTAAGCCCATGCGCTCGATTGAATCATGCATACAAAGAATTAAAAGCAATAATATCAAACGTAGTATGCCCGATTGAACGTATCTTGCATTCAACCGAACACACATCAACCAGCGCGGCGAAGCATCGTGGTAAAGGGCTTTAACCCATCCCCATAGGGGATCTTTCATTCCACTTACTAAGCCCATGCGCTCGATTGAATCGTACATAAATAAGCAACATGCAGAATTCAAGTGACGAAAAATAAATAAATAAATCAAAGCAACATGAAACAAAAGAAGGTGCCGTTTACTCAAGCGGTATGTGGAGTTGTATCCCAAGTACAGACCGCACTACCGTCCATTCGGATTCGGCTACGAAATTTACGTCTGGGTTTCCATCATATATACCACAAGAGACGACACTCTTTCATTCATCCAAGCCACAACATGCATCCACAAACGACTCTCATGCGAATAGAATTCAATAAACAATTAAAAAACGAATATAGACTAATGAGAAAAGTGCCCTCAGGTCCAACCTTTTAAATCACCTCTCGGATGTACGGTACACGATCGTCGGAAGGGTGGATGCTCCGTAACTCTTCCGGTTCACTAGTTCACTGCTCTCGTTCGTTGTCTTACTGTTTTGAGTCGTCGTCCTCCGTCTTTTGCTGCTGCTTTTGACTCCAATTCGCTGCCGTTGCTACTGTTTTGCTGCTGTATTTTAGTTACTATTTTTTGGGTGTTTTGGCTACTGTTTTGGGTGTGATTTTCGGTGGTCTTATGGTATGGTTCGGGGGCTGTTTTATGTGTGTTTTAGGGGCTACATAGCATTACGATAAGAGAAAATGTTCTAGTACATGAGTTAGAGGCTTAGGCGACAGTGGGATCTGTTGCTTGCCGGTAACATTCTCGTATTGGGTATGTTACAATTCCTAATACTAGTCACTTTAATGCCTTATTTAATTGTGATTTTCCTATTGTCAAATAATCCGAAATTAATCAAATTAATTTCACAAGCACGTGAAAATAATAAAATTGGATTAAATATCATATATCAAGCTTGAAAAATGTATTGGATGTAAGATCAGACTCGTTCTGATACTGTTTTGTTGGGGTCAGGCGCGACAGAAGTATGGTTTTGGCGAAATCGTAACTTTAAAATTTTTAAACTTACCGAATAAATTTTTCAATATCTAATATGAATAATTCATTCATATTTCAACTAAATATATTATTCGATGTCAGATAATGACGTAAATAATTCAGAAAATATCGCGAAACTTTTACGAAAATATTTTTCTATACAATAGCATAAAACATATTTTTGACCGAATCAACTAACCAATATACACGGGGCAACCCAAGTCAGCCCCAATAGTACTTGGACAGTTCATGGGCTACCTGAACAGTGACAAATTCACTGTTCGGACAGCCGTCACCCGGTAAGCTCGAAACTCACCCGGTAACACCGTTTTCGCATATTTTCAATCAGAAATAATTTCCGGGAATTATTACAATGCCCAATACACATCCAATATATTTAAATAACATATTTTACATCACCAAATTTTCAGAATTTCCATATCTTATATGGGTTTAAAAATATGATTTTTCATGATTTAAATCCAATTTTCTCAACATTAATCATATTAATATCTACACCAATCAAAGCCACCAAAAATGAAGAACTCAAGAAAAATTCTAGGTATTATTAGAGTGGTCATAACACTCTAGAATGGAAACTTATTGTTTAAGAAACTAAATAAGTTTATTTTACACTAATCAAGCTTATTAGCTTTCTTACAAACATTACACAAGCATAAATTTCCATTTTCCAAGAATCCAAGCATCTCAACATAAATTCAACAGAGTGAAAAATAAACTTACATTATATGTGGGACCCTAGAGCAATAGAAAGAAATTTCTAATTAAAGAAAGTTAGAAAAACTAACTTTTCCAAGCTTTCTCCAAAGATTTACTCTAGCACATTTTGTTTTCTCTTAACTATATTTCTTTTCTGTTCTTGGAAGCTTAAAACTTATTAAGAAAATGAAACAATTTTCATTTTATATATGGTTCCTACTTGGCCGAAAATTAGGGCTACCAAAAAGCCAATTTTGTTTGCCAAATTAATTAAAGGAAGTCAAAAATAATTTGATGACAACTTCCTTTATTAAAAACAAATGTAACCAATGAAATCAAAAATTTCCCTAGCAAATGATGACATTAGATATTTTATTTTTATTACTTAATTATTTAATAATTAAATAATTAATTAATTAGTACAAATATCTATATATATATATATATATTTTTTTTTATTTACAGTAAATAATCAAATACATATATTAAAGACAAGTGTCAAAATATCACATTTTATAATTAACTAATGTGTATTTAATAAAATTATGTATTAAATACAAATAAATATTAATTAGGAAATAACTGAAATGTCCCTATGCATTTATTTTTTTTAACCGTTAAACGATTTGAATTAAATTATTTTAATTTGATAAAGTATTATTAATAATCTATATTATTTATAACGCGTTGTCCAAGTGCTCAACGAGTACACTTCATATTTTGGGGCTCTCTAATTTTAGGTTTTCCGTTACATAATCAAATTTCATGTCAGTAATTCACCCACTCGTAAATTATGACGATCACAGATAATCTCGCTAAACTATACAAGTCGAGGTCATTACATACGTATAATCCCTCCATCACATGCTATCCATATTACACTGGGGATATAGATAGAAATGTCAAATCCCTAAGGTGCAACAAGAGGTTCAACCATTAACATGTAATATTATAGAAATAATAATTGTTCGTATTTATGAATCAGACATAAATACGATCTGGATTGGCATTCCAAGCACTAACCCTAACACAGACACACCCTCGATTTACCTTTTATAGTTTTTCAAGTCGAATTATGATATTTAAGTCATGGTTTCAAGATCACTACATGTTTTTAGTTCTTGAGATAGTGTTCAGACATGCATTTGATTTACCTTTTACAGTTTCTGAAGTCTAATTATGATATTTAAGTCATGATTTTAAGATCACTACTTGTTTTTTCATAGCCAGTTGTTTTACGTTACTATGATTCAGTTTTCAGTTAAACTATAATTTCTAAATTATGATACAATCTCAAACATTCTGTTACATATACTATAGAGTACATGATTGGTGTAAAAATTTATTAGTTATGTGTGTGTATATGATAATACACTTTCAGGTTTACTTACATTATATTTTTTGTAGGGATGTATGCCCTAAAGCTACAAATTATGTAAACGGTTTTATATGTTTTGAAATAAAATTATACATTATTCATTTATCAAAGTGTTTCTGTAATTTTTCGCATATTATAAATTATCTAGAATACCCTAGATTACTTATGTGCATTCAGACTTAGTGTATGAATGTCATACACAAGAGGATTCAAGTGTGGAGTTAGTAATCTTAAATAGTCCATTGAGAACAAACAAAGCGGGTATTTTTTTATGGTTTATCTATAGTTTCGGTCCATTCTATATTTGTATGGTGACCTTAATTCGGGATCGTCCATGTACAGACATGAGAATGGAGGCACCTTGTATGATGTGATCATATAGGACTGGTCCTAGATAGAAATGACATTCTTATAACATCCGTTAAACAAAGAAAGTCATTCCAATCTATTAGATGGTCATATATGGATTGATCTTAATCCTGAGTGTACTACGAACGCCTGCATGGCAGGCTATGTCCTTTGATTTACAAAGGTGAGGTTGGTGTAGCAATCCTGACCAATAGCAACGTACTTTGGGGACATGGTCTATTGTGTAGCTGGGAAAGTTTTACATAGATATGGAGTTCACTTCTTCTTGCGAGAAGTAGAAGAGTATCTTTCTTAAGGGTTGATTCGGTACATGAATGGTTTGAGCGCTCAAGTCTTTCTATTACGAATAGAAGGATTAAAATTCATAATGGTTATGAATAAATCATTCATTAGAGAATCCATGGTACTTAAGGTATAAATAATTAGAGGGGTATAACAGACATTATGACACGACTCTAATTACGAGATACTCATGAAGGGTCAATTCGTATGTAGTGACTTTATCGATGGACACCGACGTGGTTCGGCTTAATATATCATCTGCGGCAATGAGAGTGTAACTTCAGGTTTTTAGTGGAATAACCTGGAGTAAATAATTCGGAATATTTAATTAAGAGCTTAATTAATATTTCGAGTTTATTGGAGCTCGGAACCGTAGGTCCATTTGGTCCTCGTACTAGTTCGATTTACTATAGTAGATTTAGTATAATTGGATAGTCCAATTATATACTCACAAAGGTATAAATATTATTAATATGATTAATAATATTATTTTGTCACACTTGGAACTATATATTAAAAGTTGATATATGGTTTTAGTAATTAAATGATAATTATTAAAATGAATAAAATTAAATTATATTTGACATAATTTAGTAAGGCTAAAGTTGGAATTTCCAATTTTTGGGTTTTGGAAACCCTTGCCATTATTTTGGAAGTTATGACTTTCTAAAGGTGAATTAAATATTTATTTTTGTAACATATATTGGCTTTATGGAAAGTTAATATTGGAGTTGCAAAAATAATATTTTTCCTACGCCTTGGCCAAATTTTGGAGGTGGAAAAAGGGGAAGGGTTTTGTTTGTTTTAGAAGCAAATAACCCTAGGTATAAAAAGAAGATTGATTTTTCTTTTTGCCTAAGCCTTTCATTCTAACCCTAGCCTCCATCTTCTTCTTCTTCATTCTCTCTCAAAAGTTGAGACAAACCAAAAGAAAGAAAAATAAGAAATTAAAAACAAATATCAAGTGTGTTTAAATCTCTAAATCATTTAGGGATTGATTAGTGAGTCTTGCCCACTAAGTTTTACGTTGGTAACGAGATATAGTTCGGAAGACTTTGTGGTTTCGAACAAATCATCTTCTTCATCTCATTCTTGTTGTTCACAGTAGTGAGCATTATTTTTGCTCATTGTCGCCCCTATACTTGGTGAAACGGAACTCGATTTGGTTTCGTTTTAATCCAGTTTTTTTGGGAATATTTTGTAGTGTTTTGGGACTGTGTTGGGGCTGTTTTCACGTGAAAAATCAGAACCAAATCGCATCCTTTGTCCACGCATTTCAGGGGCTGTATCTGCTGTGCGTTGGGCGCGAATCGAGTCCAAAACAGTCCAGTTTTTTTCCGGCTATTCGGGGCTATTCGAGGACTGTTCCGTGGCTGTTTCGGGGCTGGAATTTTTTTCTAAAACCGAAGTAAAATTTCAGTGGTGGTGGCAATAACATTCGGCAGTTCAAAGGGAAGGCCAGAAAAAATTTTCAAGGCTGATCCGTGTGCCTAAACTGTTTCCGCTGCGCAAGTAAAACGTTTTCTACAATTGGCATCGAGAGCAATGTTGAAAAGTATTTTTAACCATTCTCTTTTTCATTTAAAATTATTATTTTTAATATATTTATATGAGTTATAAATATTGATTTGTATGTTTAGATGAGTAGGCACAAAATAATATTCATATGATGAATGGTTATTGTTTTTCATGGATGAATGGATTTTGAATTGGTCATAAATTTTTCCGGCTCTTATTTTAATGTTGGTTTTGTTTTTGGGATGTAAGGCCATAAGGCCATTGTTTACAATTATAGTATTTTTATTTTCCAATGTAAAATTTCAATTGTTGTAATTTGGAGCACCGAAGTCGCAAAAGGAGCCAACACCACATTGGAGCGTGATTTGAAGACCAAGGGATGCCTTGGGTATTTTTTGTACTAATTAGATTAGTATAGGGAAAAATAAGATTCTGGTCAATGCAAAATATTTTTTATGTTATATGTATGTTTAATTCGAATTGTTTGAATAACATGTCATATAGCTTAGGGTGCATACTCTTGCATTTCACATGCCATAACATGTTTTAGATGCATTATCATTATAGACATGAAATATGTTTTTATGTGATTTAAAATGTTTAAATTAGAATATAATATGCATGGAAAAACAATTAATTGGATTAATTGGTTTTAAAGTTTAAAATTTGAATTCTAATATATTGGGCTTAATTAGTGTATAATAAATTTCATTGGTATATAGGATGGAAACCCGGACATAAATTTCATAACTGAATCCGAATGGACGGTAAGGTGGTCTGCACTCGGGATATAATTCCACGTACCATTGGATTTTATAACGCACTAAGATTAATTAAATAGTTTAATATAAATCTTGACCATTTTAGGATTCTAAAATTTAAAACCCATTCGTGTTCTAGTATTTTAAAAGTTAAAATATAATAGGTCACTAATATCACTCTAATTAAATTAGTTTAATTGAGTAATACATGTAGTAAAGACTAATGGAAATTAGTGATACAATGTTTAAGAGTTAAAATTGGTTAGGTCACTAATAGTGTACTAGTGTAAATAAGAGTTATGATTTAGCCGCCATAAATATATTCACAGTAGTTAAATTAAAATGTTAGATATTTTGTAAATAGAAACCTTAGAACTTAAAGTAGTGAGTGGGAGAGGAATATACGACAGTATATCCCGCGATCTCCGTTGTTAGTCCAAAAATGTGAGATTCAAAAGGCACCTCGAGACGGCTTTGCTTTCGTCCCCTACGAATGGTGTCCATTTTGAGTCAATATCAAATTTGGATTTCGAGAGGATAAGGATTCTAGATGTATCTTGTGAACTGATCTACCCTACGACGGCACTTCACTTGTTAAGTCCAAGAATCCCGAAACGGTGGGTCACACTCACAAAGGAATAATTAACTGTTAATAAAGTTCCTTGATCGAATCTAATGGTAGTTTTTTAATATAGGAATAATAGTTATTCCCGTATATATTAATCGACTGAGATTGTCTCGATCTATTATGCAAGTACTTGACCTACCCTACGGCGACACTTATTTTTGGGATGATAGATTTCGGTGGCATAGTAATTCTCTTAGGTTTCTAATTCGTTATTCATGGTTTATGCAACATGTTTAATTTTATGCCAAAATTGTTTGATGATTTTAATATGCGATGAATGTTAAATGCATGTTTATTTTATTTTTCAACCACGGTTTCTCCAATTATTTCAATACTCTCAAATGATAAATTAATTGGAGAAAATTATGTTAAGTAGAAAATTAAGATGAACGCTATCCTGGTATGCGAAGACCTAAAGTTTGTCCTGACGGAGGAGTGTCTTCCCGAGCCGACCAGAAATGCTGGCCAAGCTGTGCGCGATACCTACCAGAAATGGGTCGCAGAAAATGAGAAAGCTCGCTGCTACTTGCTAACAGAGATGTCTGAGGTTCTTGCTGCAAATCATGAACCTATGGGTTCAGCTGTTAGGGTTGGTACTCAGACTGACAATCCGGATCGTATTTATGTCCGATTCATAAATACGAACAATTCTTTTTTCCATAATATTACTTTTTTAATGGTAGCACCTCTTGTCTTTTATACGTATATTTGATCTAATTGCGATTAGATATCTAATTATGATTAGATTGAAACTAAATTTGATTTAGTGACACATATATTAGACAAAAACCCTAGGATTTACAATGTAGTGCTGTAGACATTGCATTTTTGCATGAGCCTGATGATGAGCCTCGTATATAGGCACTATTTGAAAAGTTGCGGAAGTTACGAAAAACGAGTACCGGAAGGAAAGAAAACCTCCAAAATCAGTACCTCATTGGATTCAGACTCACTAGCCAGCCTCAGATTCGCTCGGTCAGTTTCTGTTTCAAACCTCAATAACCTAATAACCTGCTCCCATAGCCTCAGTCCATCTATCCTCAAACCCAACCAGCCCATCCATCCACACGCCCATGGACCCATGCAATCCCCCATACACGCCCAAAATCCCATGAAATTCACATGCCGAAATTCTCTCATCAACACTTTCTAATTTAACAAGATTTGAAATCCCGTCCTTTCCAATTAACAAGATTTGAAATCATCCCCATCACCAAATTTATAAGATTCTTTCCCAAAATAAATTTCTAAAATAAACATGATTTGTTTCATTGTTTACAGAACCCTCCAAATCATTATAAAAGAGACCAAATCATCAAAGTGGAGGAGGCTGTTTCTCTTCTCTGCTTGGATGGCAACACCACAAAAAAATCATAGGCCTCCCTTCTGGACTTGGATGGCAACCCTAGTAAGCTTTTTCTTTCTTCTTATTACAAAAACAACAAGAAACCAAAACCCCAAAGCCACCAAAAAAAAACCACAAAACAACCAACCCCAAATCCACCGAAAAGTAGCCAATAAGTCGCCCAAATATAACCAAAACAGCTACCTTATCGCAAAAGTGTAAACTCGTTGGGCCTTTTCAACTGGGACAAGTTTACACCTCGCGATAATCTGATTAAATTCTTTAAAATGATAACGGGCCAACTTGTATGAAAACCTTGATGGGCTTAGAAGATCCAAACATGATCCGAATATGCTAGATACATGAGTCCGATATCCACACTGGTTTTCATTCAGGAAGGGTATGCCTTGTTATGGCATATTTGTATACTTTTGGATATCTCCAAGTCCGTCTCCACCACAACCGTGATTACCGAGGGCCCAATTCATCATTTCTAGACAATGGCACGATCCCTATAATAGGCTTAGTCAATCTTGTAAATAGGCGGTCTTTGTCATTTACTGATGAAAATAGACTGAGGTAGCCAAGGTTCACCCATGTAGCGTATGAGAGAACAATTTTATGTACCCCATATTTGTACATAAAATGAGCCATACCCAGGGCAGAAATGGACTTACCACGAGTGTGGGAGGAATAAGGTCGGAATTATATACGTTGTTTTGATAACCACATGCATATCATGTATCACATACATACACGCATCATGCTAACCCGTTTGTCTTAAAATCCATCATATATATCAGTTGGGTTAGAGAAGAAGGAAGACTTATCAAGAAGAGGTTAGCAAGCATGAATGCGTCAGACAGTGAAGGTTCATGCATGGATCAATTGGAGACCAACATCACTAAAGTTACTGAGCAACTACAAGCTTTGACCAATGCTGTGGCCAATCTGACAGTGTTAGACATTATGTCCCATAGCGTCACTGTTTGTAAATGATATTGTATTATTGTACAAAATTAACTATGTGATAATGAAATTGCCTTTTGCCGTTTTGTAATATTATTTACTTTGATATATAAATGGCGAAAGTCCATATGATTAATACCGGATTGAGATGATATGAGACAGTATCAATCCATAAAGGTTTAATCATTAAATATCCCTAGTCGGAGAATTATCGAGATCGGACATCGATAATGCGGAATAGACTAGTATTGCGCTTGTGAACGTTGTGAGGGCACAACGGCATAGTTCTCATATATTTAAGTATTGGATACTTATGCAAGTGCGATAGGAGGTTGTGTTTTTACCGATGGTACGGAAAACAGCTTCGCTCTGGATAGACCCCGCGGAATCCTATTGGTAGTATGTCTGCGTGTCTATGGGAGGCCGCATCAGGGTAGGTGTATATGGTCTTAACCTGAGACTTACATCGCTAGTACTTGCGACAATCGGTAAACTTTGGTTTTGGTGGTTGGGGACCTTAACCGGTTCTGTGTACACCTCTTCTGGGTTTATCGAGAATCGTAGTGTACTGGATGTGATGTCGAGATGGAAGTATCACTTCAGACATATGGAGGTGATGATCACGCAGGACACAGAACTAGTACTCTATAAAAGGTTGCAACCGTCGGGACAATATGACCAGGTCAGGATTGTCCGATTTAAAGAGACTAGTTGCTTGATGTCTCCGATATATGTTTCGTACGGGGCAGACACATTTTTCATGCTTTTAACCTAAGCTCTTGATTCCACTGTTGAAGTTTCTATAGGTCCCAAGATCAAAACTCAAGCATGAATCATAAGCGAATACAACGATTTAAGTGCGGAATACTTACATCGAGCGGTTGAGAGACGATTTGGCAACAAAAACGAATTGAAATTTTGCTCACTGCCCACTGCTCATGTGCGCCCACTGCAGCAATTTTGTGCTTCTGTTTTGCTCCATTTTGATCAAGAAAAACGAGCTCCAAGCTTCATCAAAACGTTCCTTGCTCATGGGTATACTTCCCTTATCACCTTGGCATGATCCCGGAGTGTGCTAGCACTCTTGTTTTGCCACAAAACACACTTGCTTCCCTCCATTTCCTTTTGTTCTGTTCGGCAGTTCACTGCCCCTTGAAAACCAGAAAATGGCGTGAGAGAAGAGAGGAGAAGAAGAGGAGAGAGTTTGCCTTTTCAATTTCCTTTTGTTCTTTTGTTTCTAAAACCGTAAGTCAAGAAAAAGAAAAGCAATAATAATGTATCTAATACCAAAATGAATTTTTTAAGATAAAAAACTTTTCAAAAACGTGAAAAGTTTTCCCTCCAAAAGAAAATTCATCATATGCCATCATTACCTCACATTGAGAATAGAGACAATGTATCATCCCTCAAATGTGTCTAGATACATCCATCATCTATTCGTGTCAAGTAATGAGATATCGCGATGTGATTTGCGGATTCCACCCGTTTCAAAATACGAATGTGTCCGCAAACACTTTCGGGCCCAAATTCGCTAATTCCGAATTAACTAATTTCCGTCGCGTCGAGAATTAAATAATTACGCCTAGCGGAATTATTATTCACGTCGCTAACGAATTAATTCTAAATTAATTCGCTCGCCCGAATTAAAATCTAATTTTAATTCCGCGTCGAAATCTAATTTCGTTTAATATATCAAATATATTAATTCCTCGATTAATTCCAAATCAATGTTTCTCTCTCTTCAATTGATATTTTATCCTAGATAAAGTGTCTCCGAAATTAATCCCAGATTAATTCTCTCTCTCATCATATTAATCCCAGATTAATATAAGTGGGAGTCATACGTCATCGGTGAATCTTTGGGAAGCGACCCATGAGATCCCCGGATATGTTGGCAGTAAATACGGTCGTCGGAGTATCCGAATCACGTACGTACCAAGTACTACGTTCTACCGATTTACGAGACAAGGATGGCTTCTAGCAAAGCACCAAGTCTACCTAATTCTCCGGACATATTCTTATAAGAATATTTAAGATCTGTATCAAGCGTAGTATACAATTGTATTGTGCATATCGGCCCAGTATCGGATAGTCACGTGCTAGGCCTGGGGCTGGATAAGTGTCTGCCCCGTACGAAGCACATGTCGGATGTCTGGTAACTAGTCTCTATAATCGGATATACATGACCTTGTCATAATATCCTGATGGCCGCGCAGCACTTAAGAGCACTAATACCGTATCCTGCGTGACATCATCTCCAATATGACTGAAGTGATACTTCCGTCTTGACATCACACCCAATACTCTACGACTCTCTGATAAACCCAGAAGTGGTGTACTCAGAACCTGTTTAAAGTCCCCTACCACCAAAACCAAAGTTTATCGATTATCGTAAGTATTAGCGATGCAAGTCTCAGGTTAAGACTATACACACCTACCTTGATTTCGGCCTCCCATAGACATATAGTCATAATACCAATGGGATTCCGAGGGGTCTATCCAGAGCGAAGCTGTTTCCCGTACCATCGGTGAAACACGACCTCCTATCGCACTTGCATAAGTATCCAACACTTATATATATGAGAACTATGCCGTTGTGCCCTCACAACGCACACAAGTGCAATACTAGCCTATTCCGCATTATCGATGTCCAGTCTCGATAATACTACGGCTAGGGATATTTAATGATTAATCCTTCGTGGACTGATACTGTCTCATATCATCTCAATCCAGGAACTAATCATATGGACCTCTCTTCATTTATATATATCTATGGTGATCTAATCACAAATGATGAGAGTGCAATTTCCTTGTCACATAGTTAATTTGCTACAACAACACAATGATCTGTGCAAATAGTGACGCTATGGGTCATTTTGTCCAACAATCTCCCACTTGGCACATAGCCAGTTACTCAAGTGTCCCACACCTGAACTATGTACGGTTCGCTCAAATTGCTGGGGAAAGGTTTTCGTCAGCGGATTTCTCTGATTATCGTTTGACGCGATTTACACGATCATCACATCGCCACGATGTATGATCCGAACGAATCAGATGATATAGAAGTATATATCTGGATTGTCGATGAGACCTTTAATTCCTTAGCTTGTGCTGACGCCTAGCTCAGCTGCTAAAAGAACTATATCTAATCTAATTAGATTTATTTTCGATCCAAATGGCTTCTATTGCTGCCTCAGCTGCAGCAATAATCCGCATTTGTTGTTTATTCGGCAGCAGTTATCTTGCTCGGAATATTTCCAGCTCACTGTCCCGTTATTCAAACTTTATAGTACCGTAGTTTAATTGTTTGGAAACTTGCAGCAGTGATCCCAGTCACTTCAAGTTCTCCTTCTCCATAGTTTAAGACAACATCTTTAGTTCTCTGAGATACTAACAGATGTTCTTAACTTCAATCCAGTGACTATCACTTGGATTGACCCGATTGTGACTCCATATGCTCGAAGCGTATGAGACACCAATACAAGTACATTTTAAATGTACAATTTCCCAGAGAGTGTAACAACTCCAAATCTATCCCAGTAGATCTTTATTCCTTGAATAAAGGTTGTTACTCCCCAGAATTCTACGGAGAATTTCTATTGAAAGAATATCCATGAAAGCCAAGCTTCACCAATTGTTTTATGGGAATTTCATTGTCAGTGCCCTCTCCCACTAACCTCATTATATACACAAGAATTATTTCGTTTTGAGTCAAATCATAAATCATTATGATTATTTCAAAACGACAGTTCCAAGAACCTTATGCTTGCTTCAATCCAAACATGGATCGAATAATCCGCAAACCTTGTTTGTCGGTTATACAAAATCGTCAGAATGTTATAAACATTCTCCAAAAGGTTTCCTTTTCAGGAAAGCGATTTTGATTTGTAAATGACATATTTCATAAATGAAATATACAGTTATCAACAAGCATCTTCAAAATGGATTTACCATGGCAACAGGTAAAAGGTTGAACCGTTATTTAACACAATGTTAATAACGATACCTTTCCATCAAAAGCCCAGCTTTGTACGTTGGTATATTGCCATCCATGTATGTCATCCTTGAAGACGTTTAATGTACCAATAGGCACAATGCCTTGTGGTACAACAACTAGTATCCAAAATAGTTGTTATACATGGAATCCATTTTGGACTCATGGCACTTTGCCAAAATAGGGAGTTGATACCTTGTATCATTCCTCGTACGTAGTCGGTTGGTATTCCTCAATAAGATTTACATCTTTATGAGGTTAGATCAGAAACCCATACCCTAGGTTGTTTTCTGACTCTATCCGATCTACCATGTTCTTGTGTATTCGAAGATTAATGGTATAGATTCATCATAGATGAACTATTTGTGTTCCATTAAGGACTTCGTGCCTTGAATAGTATTACTCCGATTTTCATCGAGTATCACTATCCTCCCACTGACCACTGCATATCGGTATTCCTCTCAGGAAAACCGCATGGTGAGCAACAATCATATTGTTCTCATGTGAGATTTACAAGTACTATACTTAAGGTTTCCCTTAGGATAACCTATATTGGCACTTATCCAATTTGGGTATTTTAGTTTGGTATCATCCAAACGTTATGCCTGGCATACCCAAATTATCAGGAATGTGAAACCCCGTTTCTTTCCTGTTCATACCCTATATGATATCTGTCAAACAGATTTATATAGAACCTTATTCTAAATAAGTTTTGCACTGTTAATATATATCCTGTTTGAAGGAAATGATAGCTCAGAGCGACTCGTGATAAACCTTATCATGTCCAACAAAATTCGGTTTTAGTTCGGACACACCGTCTAACTGACGTGTCTCGAGGAGAGTCCTCATATGAAAGAATATTGTACTCTTTCATTTATGTATGAAACTTAATGCTTAAGTATTTTCATTACGGTCTTACCGCGATGGTATAATACTATAGCCGATCTGTTTGTATACTTCGTGTCGAAACTCAAAGTTTCGGATTTGTGTTCTTCAAAAGAAACACATAACCATAACGTGATGCCACATCCGTTAAGGTCACGAAATATTCATGTTCACATCTAGCCAAGCTAGATATGGGCCCACTTACTTCACCATGAATAGGGCTTACAGATCGGTGGCCTTTACACTATTACCTAGTAAATAGTATTTTAGGTATTTTACCTAATAAACTAGATTCGCAGACCTTATTTGAATAGTCAAATCAGCCCTAGTACCCACTCTTCAAAGGTGTGAATATACGAGTCTCGTTTAATTGTGTCCTAGACAACAATGCCATAAATAAGTCTCTATTGATCAAATCAATTTGAGCTATTTATTTGTCATTTATATGTTTGAGATTTTATTATATTCAAAATATAAATTATGTTATTTACATCTAATGTATTTATCTCAGTATCATCTTTATATAATAAAACACTTTAGTGTTTTAGAATATAAAGGTTCACCCGCAGTGGGTTAAACACTGATAAAGAGATAATGTTTCTAGTCAAACTAGTTACATTATAACAGTTCCTAATTTAAGTACACACCCAAAGGGTAGTTCCTAAACTTAGGTATCTACGGTCGAAACAGCGACTTTCGTCGTTTCCGATCCGATTCGCAGAGTAATCTCAGCTTGAAGTCAGTATCCAGCTCATAGCGGATTCTGAACATCAATACATATATTTTATGTACCACACTAAGTATTTAAAATCCAATTTCAATACTAGTAGTGAACATAACTTTGACAAATATTTTAAAGTCAGAGCCTCGCCCTTTCTTTAATTCCTTCGTGTCTTCCATATCCAAATGGTAGTCACTTTGGGATATGTCAATTATCCTTTTTCAATATTTTAGGAACCTTAGGCCAAGCCTTGGGTTTTTAGAATATCGAAATGATGTGCACCTTGTGCAACTTGCCCAATTGCAAACTTTAACTTTAAAACCTCTAGAATAGTCAATTAATTCTTCAAGAATTATAAATTGCAATTTTAATACTTCATAAATCAAAAAATTAGATTTATGACAAGTATATTAAATTAAGCATTAAAGTCATCATCACATAAATCTTCCAAAGATTTTATGCTCTACTTATATTGCTTAATTTTGGGCTTAAGGTATAATAAGTTATTTTATCAAATAAAGTAACCTATTATTTATTCCCAATTTGAAAATTAAATCATTTAAAATATTTTAATCCCAGATTATATTTTAAATATCTAACTTTTCAATTTCTTATCTTGATTACAATAGTCCAACTATTTAACCAACGATTAGTGGTATTATATATATTATAATGATTATAATAGTCCAACTATATAATCAAATATAATCCAAATTAATTAACCTCAATTACATTGATTACTATAATCCAATTATAAAATCAACTGTAAACTGAAATTAATTAATTCAAATATATTGATTAATATAATCCAATTATATATAATCAAGTATAATACAGTCCAACTGTTTATTAAAACAACAATTTAAATATTAGTCCAACTAACATTTAATCTAATGACGAAATAATTTAAATGAGCGCGTATGGCGAGTAATTGAACGAATGTTGCAAATTCAATACTTGCCTCCCACTATTTTTCGTCGAGCCTCTAACCCTCTGTCGAGTACTCGGGAAACCGTGTTTCCTAGTGGGCTAGGATCCCGTTAAAGTATCATACAATCTTGACTTTGGTCAAACAAAAATTGTATGTATGATAATTAACAGGTAGATGTCGAAGATCAATTGGATCCCATCCAACTCCTAGATCCAGTAGGTGGACATCCAAGTCCGAAACATATATCTAATATATGCCTATATATCGAATATATACCCTACCCGTTTCCTCTGAATCAACTAGGCCTTGGCTTTGGCACAATAACAAACCTAGTGATCCCAGTCAAGCGTGGACCCATTGACAGGGAAGCTTCAAAATGTAATCAAATGTCTATGGACAAGAAGTGGTCTTGACTTTGGCCAAACAAACCACAACTTGGACACGACACCGATATATAACAAAGCCTCGTGATTAAAGCACATCTTTGACTGACAAGGGCTTGACTTTGGCCAAAAACAACCCTTGACAATCTCCGATCTTGAGCAAGAATCACTCAATGGAAGGAAATGACGCATGATATATATTGAGGGATTTTCGCGTGCAAATTGGCTACCAATTTAATTATCTTTGTTAAGGTCTCATCATCATACACCCTTAAACATGCATTCTAAATACATAATAAAGCGTATATGAAAATAAATAATAATGATATGCGGATGGATACTTACACATTGATCCTAGATCAAATCTCTCCATTTCTTACTCAAGCTAGCACTTGTATTACTTCTACCCGTTACACTACACTTCTAAAGAAACCTCATTTACAAAGAGGGGAATAGGTGAGAAGAGAATACAAGAGAACGAAGGTGAAAAGGCTGGACACGCAGGTCCAATTTAATAAATCAAATTTATTACAACAATTTCCAAAATTGCCCACCCATCTAATATCAATCTGATATACATTATTCATGCAACTCAACCACGTATTCACTCATATAAGCATGCTATCAATCAATCTAATCAAATTAATTAATCTGATAATTATGTGATCATCCAATGTTCAAACAACGATTTGATTTTGTTCGAGTCAAACTCGTTTTTGCGAATAAGTACTTAAAGTACAAATTCTAGAATTAAATTAAACTACACAATTAAATCCAATTCAATTTGTATTTAATTCTAATTCACTATTTAATTTCAAATTAAATATCACACTTTATTAATAAACCTTTTACGAATTAAATTCCAAATTTAATCGCTACGGGTCTCAAAGCCCGATTAATATCCAATATTAATTTAATTAAAGTCTAATGGGCTTTTAATTAATTTCTTAAGGCGTGGTCTTTTGGTCAACTCGGGTCAAACCCGCAACCAAAGTCCAATCCGGGATTTACCCCATAAGCCTTTAAATTAATTTTGGCCCATTAGGCCCAATTAAATTACAAAGGTCCATTAGTTGCATTTGGGCTTTATGGTTAAGGTTTTGGGCCCAATTGGATCCAATCCATTTGGCCTAAACCCAACTTGATAAAATCAAGCCCAATAGGCCCAATTACAACATTAGAAGCCCAAATCCAATTTAAGGCCTCAAATAATTAAATTACATAAATCCAATTTAGCAATTTAATTACTTAAAGTGCATTACATGATTAATCAACTAAATCAACATTTCCAAAACACTAAATTAGTCCAATTAATCATACTCAATTTCATCATCACATGTCCAACACATTAAGATTAAAATCAAACCCATTACATGCTCACATTGTTCTCGGCAATGAGGTTAATTACATGTCCGATTTGTTTCAATCCAATTAAAAACAATTCGACATTAAATCAATATACCCTAATGATTTTCAACACATCCAATGTTTCAAAAAATCAAAATTCACCAAGAACACAAAGGGGCATAACTCTCGGCCAACACATCAAAATTGGGGAAATTTGTTCCAAACAATATTTAATCAAATTGATCCAACCAATCATCAATTAAACATGTATTAAGCATACTTAATCATCCAATTTCATAATTGCATGCTCAAATCAATTTTATCCAATTTCAAGTTTCATGACATACTTTCAAAATTGGGGAAATTTGTTCCAAACAATATTTAATCAAATTGATCCAACCAATCATCAATTAAACATGTATTAAGCATACTTAATCATCCAATTTCATAATTGCATGCTCAAATCAATTTTACCCAATTTAAAGTTTCATGACATACTTGGCAATTTGGGGATTTTTCGTCCAAATCGAATTCAATCCAATTGATTCCGTAATCGACGTTAAATCATCATCCCAAATGATTTCCAACACTTCCAATTGTCAAAAATCAAAAATCCCAAGACATTAAAATCATGTATCAATTCGGCCAAGGAGGAATTTTTGGGGAAAAAAGATCCAATCACATTTTCTTGAAATTGACCATGTCAATCTTCAATTCAAACACAATTAAGCATACAAATCCATCCATTTAATTTATCATGCTCAAATTCAAGTTTGCCCAAATTTTAGCCCTAACATTTTTCATGCTTTTAACCTAAGCTCTTGATGCCATTGTTGAAGTTTCTATAGGTCCCAAGATCAAAACTCAAGCATGAATCATAAGCGAATACAACGATTTAAGTGCGGAATACTTACATCGAGCGGTTGAGAGACAATTTGGCAACAAAAACGAACTGAAATTTTGCTCACACCCACTGCTCATGTGCGCCCACTGCAGCAGTTTGTGCTTCTGTTTTGCTCCATTTTGATCAAGAAAAACGAGCTCCAAGCTTCATCAAAACGTTCCTTGCTCATGGGTATACTTCCCTTATCACCTTGGCATGATCCCGGAGTGTGCTAGCACTCTTGTTTTGCCACAAAACACACTTGCTTCCCTCCATTTCCTTTTGTTCTGTTCGGCAGTTCACTGCCCCTTGAAAACCAGAAAATGGCGTGAGAGAAGAGAGGAGAAGAAGAGGAGAGAGTTTGCCTTTTCAATTTCCTTTGTCTTTTGTTTCAAAAACGTAAGTAAGTCAAGAAAAAGAAAAGCAATAATAATGTATCTAATACCAAAATGAATTTTTAAGATAAAAAACTCTTCAAAAACGTGAAAAGTTTTCCCTCCAAAAGAAAATTCATCATATGCCATCATTACCTCACATTGAGAATAGAGACATGTATCATCCCTCAAATGTGTCTAGATACATCCATCATCTATTCGTGTCAAGTAATGAGATATCGCGATGTGATTTGCGGATTCCACCCGTTTCAAAATACGAATGTGTCCGCAAACACTTTCGGGCCCAAATTCGCTAATTCCGAATTAACTAATTTCCGTCGCGTCGAGAATTAAATAATTACGCCTAGCGGAATTATTATTCACGTCGCTAACGAATTAATTCTAAATTAATTCGCTCGCCCGAATTAAAATCTAATTTTAATTCCGCGTCGAAATCTAATTTCGTTTAATATATCAAATATATTAATTCCTCGATTAATTCCAAATCAATGTTTATCTCTCTTCAATTGATATTTTATCCTAGATAAAGTGTCTCCGAAATTAATCCCAGATTAATTCTCTCTCTCATCATATTAATCCCAGATTAATATAAGTGCGAGTCATACGTCATCGGTGAATCTTTGGGAAGCGACCCATGAGATCCCCGGATATGTTGGCAGTAAATACGGTCGTCGGAGTATCCGAATCACGTACGTACCAAGTACTACGTTCTACCGATTTACGAGACAAGGTTGGCTTCTAGCAAAGCACCAAGTCTACCTAATTCTCCAGAAATATTCTTATAAGAATATTAAGATCTGTATCAAGCGTAGTATACAATTGTATTGTGCATATCGGCCCAGTATCGGATAGTCACGTGCTAGGCCTGGGGCTGGATAAGTGTCTGCCCCGTACGAAGCACATGTCGGATGTCTGGTAACTAGTCTCTATAATCGGATATACATGACCTTGTCATAATATCCCGATGGCCGCGCAGCACTTAAGAGCACTAATACCGTATCCTGCGTGACATCATCTCCAATATGACTGAAGTGATACTTCTGTCTTGACATCACACCCAATACTCTACGACTCTCTGATAAACCCAGAAGTGGTGTACTCAGAACCTGTTTAAAGTCCCCTACCACCAAAACCAAAGTTTATCGATTATCGTAAGTATTAGCGATGCAAGTCTCAGGTTAAGACTATACACACCTACCTTGATTTCGGCCTCCCATAGACACATAGTCATAATACCAATGGGATTCCGAGGGGTCTATCCAGAGCGAAGCTGTTTCCCGTACCATCGGTGAAACACGACCTCCTATCGCACCTGCATAAGTATCCAACACTTATATATATGAGAACTATGCCGTTGTGCCCTCACAATGCACACAGGTGCAATACTAGCCTATTCCGCATTATCGATGTCCAGTCTCGATAATACTACGGCTAGGGATATTTAATGATTAATCCTTCGTGGACTGATACTGTCTCATATCATCTCAATCCAGGAACTAATCATATGGACCTCTCTTCATTTATATATATCTATGGTGATCTAATCACAAATGATGAGAGTGCAATTTCCTTGTCACATAGTTAATTTGCTACAACAACACAATGATCTGTGCAAATAGTGACGCTATGGGTCATTTTGTCCAACAACGACCGTATTTACTGCCAACATATCCGGAGATCTCTTGGGTCGCTTCCCGAAGATTCACCAATGACGTATGATTCAAACTCGATTAATCTTGGATTAATTACGGAGAGACTTTATCTTGGATAAAGTACTATACATAGAGAGAGAACGATTAATTTGGAATTAATCGTAAAATTATTATATTCGATATAATAATCGAAATTCGATTTCGACGCGAAATTAAAATTAGATTTTAATTCGGGCAAACGAGTTAATTTAGAATTAATTCGTTAGCGACGTAAATAATAATTTCGCTAGGCGTAATTATTTATTTAAATTCGATTTAATTAACGTCGCGACGTAAGTTCGGTATTTCGGAAATATCGAACCCGAACGCGTGAGTGCACGTGGGCCCACTTTCATTTGGAAACGTGTGGGGCCCACATGACACATGTCATATTATGCATTATTTAACTCTAATACATTGCATGGAGATAGTGTACAATGCACTCAATGGTTTTGCATGGAAATTGAGTGTTTGACACTCTAAGCCATTGCATGATTGTGTGTCATAAGTTTATTATTAATTTAATAAATATTATGGCATAAATATAAATTGATTTTTTGTAACAAAAATCATTCAACTCCTCTCTCTCTCACATTGCCGAACTACATGCAGTTTTGGGCTCTCCATTTCTTCAATTTTTGTGGCAAGATTTGAAGAGTTGTGCATTCAAAATCACAACAAAGGCTAGCACCTTCAAGGGATCATACAAAGGTGTTATGGGAAACTAATCCTTGAGCTTGGGAGGATCAAACAAAGCTTGGAGCTGCACTTTCCACCTTGGCCGAATTCATCACTGCACAAAGGAGAAGTTTTCATTTCATCAACGCATCCGCATTCCGATTTTGTGAGTATGATTCCGCCATACTTCAATATTGTTCATTCATTTATATATATTTTGTTTGCTCTTGTTGATCTTGGGGCTTGGTTATTTTTTACAACAATGGTATCATTGAGCTTAAAGAGCATGAAAATATATTAGGGTAATATTTGGGCAAAATTGATTGAAGCATGATTTGATGATTTTGATTGATTAAGTATGCTTAAATGTATGTTACATTATGTTATACATTATCAATTTCATGAAAAATAAATTGGATTAATTTTTCCCCTCTTGGAGAGGCTTGGCCGAATACTACCTAGACCATGGAGATGATGATTTGTTGTTTATAAGATCATTGGATGACTTTAAACGAACATAAAATGACGATTTGTGATTCGATTGGATGAAAACGAAATCGGTAATTTTTCATCACCTTGGCCGAATGCATGGAAGAAGATTAGGGACTTGATTTTTTGATTAAATAATGTTGGAAATGTATTTAAGATAAAAATATGATTAATGGATTAATTTGATATTTTGGAAATATTGATTTAAAGGATTAATCATGACATTACACTTTAATTAATTAAGTTATAAAATTTGGAATTTTAAAATTTGATTAATTGGGCTTAATTTTGAATTGGGCCTAAAACTATTATATTTGGACATAATGGGCTTGGTTGGACCAAGTAGGTTTGGGAAAATTGGATTGGATCCAAAAATGGGCCTAAATCACTCCATTAAGTCCAAATGTAATAAATGGGCTTTTATGTTTAATTGGGCCTTATGGGCTTGATATTGATTTTTATGGCAAATGAGGGTGATTCCTTATTGGGCTTGGAAATTGGGTTTGACCCACATTGACCAAGGCCCAAGCCTAATGAAATCAATTGAAAGCCCATCGGACTTTAATTAAACGGACATTGGATGTTGATTGGGCTTTGAGACCCGATAGAATTAGATTTGGAATCTAAGTTATAAAAGCACAATAAAAGTGTAAATATTTAATTTAGAATTAAATAATAGGATTAGTATTGAATACGACTTAAATTGGATTTAACGAGTAGTTCGATATAATTCGTGAATTCATACTATAAGTATTTATTCTCAAATTGAGTTGGACTCGCGCAATGCAAACAATTGTTTGAACATTGTATTGTCACCTAATTAAAGACTAATTAATTGGATTTGATTGGTTGTATAACATGCCTTGAATGAATGAATGTGGATGTGATGTATGAATAGTGTATATCGGATGGATATTAGAAGGGAAGGGTAATTTTAGAAATTATTGTAAATTTAGAATTTATAAATTGGACCTGCGTGTCCAGCCTTTCTCTTATTGTCTCTTTGTATTCTCTTCTCACCTAATTCCCCTCAATGTAAATGAGGTTTCTCTTATTGTTTTATGTAATTGGGTAAGAGTAGAATAGTGCTAGCGGGGAGAGGAAAGGGAGTGAATTGTTCTAGGAACAAGTTGTTGTTCATATCCATTCGTATATCGCTATTACTTTACTTTACGCGCTTTATGATGTTTTAGAAGCATGCTTAAGGGTGTATGATGATGAGACCTAACAAAGATAAATTAATTGGTTGCCAATTACGCGAAAAATCCCTCAAACAATATTAAGCGATTTTCCTTCCATTGAATGATTCTTGTTCAAGATCCGAAGTTGCATTGGTTTGTTTGGCCAAAGTCAAGACCTTTGTCAATCAAGGATGTACTTGAATCATGAGAGTTTTGTTGCATATCGGTGTCTTGTCCAAATCGTGATTTTTATTGGCCAAAGTCAAGATCACTTTTTGTCCAATGACATTGATTACGAAACTTTCCTCGTCAATGGGTCCCGCTTAACTGGAATCATTAGGTTTGTTTTTGGCCAAGCCAAGGCCTAGATGATTCGGAGGATAGGGTTAGGAAAATGTAATGGATACATTGACATTATACATATGTTTGGGACTGGATGTCCACCTAACCGGATCTAGGAATTGGATGAGATCCAATTGATCATAGAGATCTACCTAAGTTAAATAGCATACAGCTTTTATTGGGCAAAGTCAAGGTTGTGTGTTATTTAACGGGATCCTAGCCCACTAGGAAATGCGATTTCCCGAGTTCTCCACAAGAGGGTTAGAGACTTGAAGAAAATAGTGGGAGGCTATTATTGAATTTGCAATATCGTTCAGATACTTAGCCTTACGCGTCTTTCAAAATTATTTCGTCAATATTTTAATAATTAGTTGGACTAATATATTGTTATTTTGCTTGTAACAGTTTGACTGTACCCATAACATCGTTGACTTTATAGTTGGACTATAGTTGTCAAGATGACTGGCAAGGGTAATGTCCGCTACATAATCATGGGCGATAATGTCTTCAAAGGGACAAACTTTGCCGACTGGGAAATGAACCTCAAGATAGTGCTTGGGGCTGAGAGGGTGCTGTATACTATTCAGAGACCTCTCCCGCCTAAAACCCACTGAGCCACTGGAGCTAGAGTTATGGAAGACTCATAGTGACGATTGTGACCAAGCTCAGTCAGTTATGCTAGCTGCAATGACCCAGCATTTCAGACGCCAGAACAGGACTTGGATCCCTATAACATGATGGCAAGATTGCTTGATCTCCACCGCACCCACAAGCGGATGGAGAGGTATGAGCTAGTAAGGAAACTCTTCCACTCCCGGATGACAGACGGCGCATCAGTTGAGGCCCACGGGACTCAAATGATCGCTGACATAGATGAGTTAGCCAAGATGGGCATTGTCTTGGAGGCAGAGTTGACGATTGATATGCTATTACAATCGCTACCCGATACTTGGAAACAAATCATCATCAACTATAAGTTGATGGACACTGACGACACTCTTGGAGAGTTGTTGTCCGTGCTGAAGGAGTCCGAAAAGGAACTCCTAAAGGGGAGCAAGCGCGAGGCGCATTATGCATCGACCTCTCATGCGCCAAGGGCTGGGCCCAAGGCAATTGGAGGTGCGAGGAAGAAGAAGTTCAAGAACAAGGGCAGGGGCAAGTTGACAGTGGCTTCTAGGAAGCCAAAGGACAAATCTCGTGACATCTGCCTCAACTGCGGCAAGAGGGGTCACTGGAAACGTGACTGCCGAATGGGCAAAGGGCAGAGGGAGGATATCAAGGCTGGCAAGGCTATCGCCTCTGGTATGTTTGTTATTGAGATAAATATGAATACTTCTAGTTTTAAAAATTAGATT
>SKCR01023672.1:0-123765 GCA_019454045.1 Zanthoxylum bungeanum
CATGAAACAGCATGATGTCTCCTTGGTATGCTAACTATGTCACTATATAGTATCATCGAGGAAAATGACCGTTGGAATGGACAACTCAGCAACGAAAGAAATTCTTCAAAGAAGTTAAGCACTATATCTGGGATGAGTCGTACCTGTTCAAATGTTGTGATGATCAATTACTAAGACGGTGTGTTCCACAGGAGGAGGTCAACAGTGTCTTGCAACATTATCATTCATCACCATACGGCGGGCACTTCAACAGGAATAAAACTGCTGCTAAAGTCCTTCAATCAGGTTTGTTCTGGCCCACTCTTTTTGAATATGCTTATCTTTTTGCTCTTCAATGTGACAGGTGCCAGAGAACGGGAAATATTTCAAAGAGAAATGAAGGATCACTGCAAAATATTCTGGAAGTATAGATATTTGATGTATAAGGGGTTGATTTTATGGGACCATTTGTTCCATCATTCGGAAACCTGTACATATTGGTTGCAGTAGACTACGTCTCCAAATGGGTTGAAGTAATTGCACTGTCATCCAATGATTCAATAGTGGTGATCCAATTCATTAAAAAAAATATTTTCACTCGCTTCGGAACACCTTGGGTGATTACCAGTAATGGTGGCACACATTTCTGTAAAAAATACTTTGATGCACTCCTATTCAAATACAGAGTTACTCATAAAGTTGTCACTTCCTACTATCCACAGTCAAATGGACAGGTTGAAGTTTCAAACAGGGAGATCAAAAGAATCTTGGAGAGAACTGTTGGATCAACAAGGAGGGACTAGTCCACAAAACTGGATGACGTATTATGGGCCTACCGGACAGTTTATAAGACACCTATTGGTATGTCCTCATATCAAATGGTGTTTGGGAAAACATGCCATCTGCCAGTGGAGCTTGAACACAAGACGTATTGGGCACTGAAGATGTTGAATCTTGATCCACAAGCTGCAGGAGAGAAAAGACACCATCAACTCAACGAATTGGAGGAATTTCACATACAGGCTTATGCGAATGGCAAATTGTACAACGAAATGACCAAGAAATGTCATGATCAAAAAATAGTGCGTAGATAACTGGAACCAAGGCAGCAAGTGTTGTTATACTATTCAAGGTTGAAAATTTTCCCTGGAAAGTTGAAATCAAGATGGTCAGGTCCATTTGTGATCACTCGGGTTTTACAATATAAAGCTATTGAATTACTTGATCCCAACACCAACGAAACATTCAATGTTAACAGTCAGCGTGTCAAACACTACTGGGGAGAATCATTTGAGCGACAAAAAGAAAATGTCACACTTTCAGATCCAGTCTAACGTTCGAGTAGTCATGTCTAGCTGACGACGTTAAACTTAGCTCTAGCTGGGAGGCACCCTGTACAATTTGTGTATATATTGTGATATGGTGTGTTTTATTTTTTGTGTGTTAAATTTGTGTAGGTAAAGTCAGATTTCATGATGGAAGAAGTTCTCGCAAATATTCACAAGCAATTTTCTTCTCTCACACAAAACTCTTTGATGAAGATCTACAAAGCTCGCTTGGAATAGATGAGACTACTGATGATCAAAGGTATTCCTAATGACATTCATTGGACTACTGAAGCACGAGTCCGATTAGTAGGTGAGTATTGTGATTCTTGTAATTCTTATTTACCTGATTTTGGAAGAATTCAAAAACTTGTTGTGATATTTTATATCGTACCGCAAATGTACGGTGTCAAGTTTTAGTATAAATCAGTGAAAAAGTGTCGAACCCACAGGGATTGTGTTAAGTCGCACTAAGTACTATAATTGATAATCCTAACTTTATTTAGAAAATAATTAATAAAGATTTAATTGAATAAATATAAAAATAATTTGATATGAGGAATTAATACGATAGAGATTCTGGATCCTGATTTCACCTAGCTGTCTCCTATGTATTTGTTATGGTAATTAATCCTTGTTCAGTTATATTATTTATAAGTCTAGACTCCTAAAACATCCATTCTCTCTCTCGAGTGCCAAGTGAAAATATCATCAACTACATACTTCGATATCTCTATTAAAATCTAGTAGTTAACAACTCATTACGTTTTATGATTCTATATTAACGACTTCAAAGGACTACAGATTCTCTCGAACTCTATAAAATCCTAGGTCATATTCTCTAGATCCATTCAAAATCTCCTCTCTCGAGTGATAGAATTCTAAACATGGATCATCATATTTGTGGCCAGCAAACACAAACATTAAACTCAAAAGAATATAAATAAATCAATAAAACTTCATAACAAAATCAACAATTAAAATTAAGGTTCAAGCATCAGTTACATCATTATCCAGAATTAAGGAGTTAGTTCATGACTAAAAGATAAAAACAATGATAAATAAGTCATGAATCTAATGGAAATCATTAGAGTTCTAAGAAAGAAACAATAAGATAAAACCTGAATTAAATCTCTTCCTCTTCTGATGTCACCGCCTTCGTCTTCTCTTTTCGCTCTTCAATCATCCTCCTTGGATCTTTAAAAAATATGTGTTTTGTGTTTTGTATTGTGTATTAGCCTCCCTTTTTTATCTTGGACGAACTAATGTATTTATAATGGATGCTGGGAGTCATTGGGTATGTTAAAAACCTAAATTACTTTCCTGGAACACGTATGACTCCTTCCTGCATCGTCGTAGCTCTGTTAGTGAGGCACCGTGGCGCCTCAGCCTCGGGAATTTGTATGGAATATTGAAGGTGCCGCAGCCCTGTGAATTGGTCTGCTACTGGCGCCACAGCTCTTATTCATTCTTTTTAATCTCTTTTCACGTGAACACTTTTTTTTTTGGGTTTAAATAACAAGGGCCCACATGCACTTTACTTTCTTCTTTTAATTGTTTCCTTTTCTCACTTTTTGGTCAAAGCTCCCTTTTTCCCTTTTTTGCTTTCTTTTGGTCAACGTTGGTGGCTTTCTTTCTTTCTCACGTCATTCTCTTTTCAATTTTGGGCGCTGCGGCAATAAGACTTGGGCGCCGTGGCGCCAATGTACATAAATGAATAGATCTTTTCGAGTAGATACAAATTGATATATTATGGGTCTCATAACACTTTCTAGATCAAACGTTATAGCTTTTTTAAGTTCACTACGGAGCTGATGCTAGATTTTGCCTGTTTTTGAGTCTGATGCTCCTATTATGTCCCGAAACATGCGTAATTGATCCATTCTTCATGTTTTTATGGTTCCTCCTACAAAACAAGATATAAAATAAACTATAAATGACATTAAATGACTCGAAACATAACTAAATAATAGGTTAAGGATGTCGGAATAAGTGGGTATAAACCACACTTATCACACCTATGCAAAGAAACGTAGAGCTAAGCAAATGGGTTACTGCCAACCTGTAGAACTGACCAATCCTTCAACACTGCCAACCTGTAGAACTGAGGACTCTGGCAGACCGAGCAAGCATGGCGCTTACTCTAGGAGGGACTTGTTCAGCCACTGCCAACGGACGTCACCCATCCACAACGTTACATTCCATTCCACAACTCAATCCTAATGGGTGACCGTTGGCTAACCCTCTTACATTCCATTCTACAACTCAAAAAAGGAAAGTTTATGTTGCCGACATCCCTCTTTCTTGCGAACCCTTTCCTTTTTCCCGTTCTGACCAGCTTCCTTCCATTCCTTTCCCCTTCGATCCATTCTGCTGCTGGAATATCCAACAACCCATGGTTTCCACTTTCTACCATCGTCTTACTACGCAAGTTGCTTTTCATTTGAGATCCCCACAGACGGTGCCAACTGTTGACGGGTGATTTTCGTCCCAGGGGCAGTTTCGAGATAATTCACCCGAGACAATCCTCCTTCAACCTTGAATTTGTTTGGTTATGGGGAGACCAAAGGCAAATGCAATAAAAGGCGAAAAATAACACACAGGTTGACAAGAGAGTTTTAACATGGTTCGGCGAAGTGAATCCAGCCTACGTCCACGGGCACAAAATGGTGGGGGTTATTTTTATTACCAGAACTAACTCGACCGACCTGTTCCTAGAGAGGTCCAAATGAGACCGAGCAGTTTACCGTTCAAGTGTTTTACAAGCTTTTACAAGTGTTTTCATCTATATTTTCTCACATTTCTTACAAGATTTTTTTCCCCATACAGATTAATCTGATTTCCTTTATATACTCAGGAATTACAACACAGTTCCTACAATTTTATTACGTTTCCCACGTGGTCTCTGACTGATTGACAGGCTCTCTGGCCCAAGACTGTCGTCGCCGAAAGTAAGCCTACCGCCTGACGGCCTGTCATGTCAGCCTGTTTTCTTCACTACTACACGCGACAATAATGATACCAGCATGTAAAGTGCCTTTGAAAAATGACACTTGTCGAAGGAAAAAGTCAACCATTCTGATCTTTTGTCGATCTTCAAGAGGTCGGCCAAGTAACATGCCGAGCTTCTAAAATTATTTCCGCCCTGACCTGAAATACCTGAACTCATCAACCTTCTCAAGAGGGCAGGACAGAACCAAATCGAGCCCCTGATCTAATGTAGTCAGCCTCGATTCTGATGTGGTCAGTCTCTGAAATCTGTACCGTGTTGCATCCTATGGTCGATCATACCCAAGAAACTGGACCCGAGCTCCTCGCCGGGTCAAAAATCGACACTTATCCTCTAACCATTGGTCCTCCGGATGAGTAGAACTCCCTTCTTTGCCCTTACCGAACTGTTCAGAAAACTTAGCTGTAGGAATCCCCATCAACATATTTTTAATAGTATTTTGAATTGGACATTAATAATTTACTTTGATATATATATATATATTAATATTTATATTGGAGTTGATCTTTTTTCACTAAACAATACCCTATTTTTACCGGATCGGACTAGTTTTTACCATTTCTATTTGAGTTCATTCTATATCCTCCAAGTATATAAATTATTTATTTTAATCCTTCTCTTATATAAAGCGATGTGTTTGACATATTAAAGATAAAAAGACTCATTTATTTAGAGCACAAAATATCAACAGAAGTAAATGGTACTATGAGCAGATTTTGATAACTTATTGTTGATGGTAACGATTAGTACATAAATCAAACATTGTAAGCCAGGGACAGAGGTGTAATTTCCCCTTTGGCGATGTTCAGAAAGTATTAACCACTTTTCGGCTCAGCAGGAGTCCAGAATTCCATTTGGACTATGTAATGCCCCTACTACATTTTAACGTTGCATAATGGACATATTCTCAGACATGCTGGAGCAAAATATGGAGGTTTTCATGGATGATTTCTCTGTGTTTGGACACTTTTTGACCATTGCTTGCAAAATCTGGAACAAGTGTTACATAGGCTCGGTGCTGGATTCATTCTGTCGAGGCTTCATGGTGTCTAGGCTCGGGGCTGGATTCGTTCCTCTGAGGCCTCTGTGTGCCATCGGCTCGGGGCTGGATTTGTTCCGCTGGGGCTTCATGGTTATTCGGCTTGGGGCTGGATTCATTCCGTCAAGGCCTTTGAGAGATTAGAAATTATTCTTTGGAGACCTCGGACAGGACGCTGTCTTGAGGCATCCGCGTTGTTATTTGCACTTTGTGAATTTTTTCATTTGGGGTATGTGCTAAGTCACCCCCACCTTTTACCAATTTTGTTCTAAATCTTTGTTTTTTTGTTTTCTGCTGGTCTGGCAAGGGGACGCCCGCACCAGAGTTAGAAGAGCCTCGAAGGTTGATTTGTTTCCCTTTCGTGTAAGTCTTGGTAAGTTATTCAGCTCGGGGCTGGGTTTCGTTCCACCGAGGCTATGTGGTTACTCAGCTCGGGGCTGGATTCATTCCGCTGATGCTTCACAACTTACTCAACTTGGGTTTGGGGTGAGTCCCACCGAGTCTAATTCTCTGAACTGGGGATGTAACATTCCCCCATATCCAAGTACCTTGCTCAGCTCGGGTTTGGGGTGAATCCCACAGAGTCTGATTCTTTGAACTGGGGATGTAGCGTTCCCCCAGAACCAGATATTTTCTCTCTGCATAAGGACGGATTACTCCCCACTAAGTGGATTTGTCACCAGCTTGGGAATAAAGTGTTCGTCTTATGGCCAAGTTCAAAGGTGGTCGAACTCCAGAGTTTCTCCTCACATCCAGATTCAGAAAGAAAAAAAAAAGATGAGAGGGGGATATGAGAATAGATAACACGAATTTACCAAGCAGAGCGGTCAGAGATAAGCAAAAAAGGTTGTAGATGATCTCACAAAAGAACGGGAATATTGTCTATTACAATACAAACACCTCAGGGTCATCATCAGGAGTTAGGATCTCTAGCTGGGGCTCAACAGAAAAGGTCCTTTAGCTTCAGTTGCAGGTACTTCGAAGAACAAAAACATGAAACTCGAGCAGTATACTTCTCAAAATAAATAAAAACATGGATACTTGAGAATGACAAGAGAGGACTCGGTAAGAGTACACACGTAAATGGTTTGCTCTAAAAATTCCAGAAGCAACCACCAGCAGGGCAACAATACACCGTACTAAGAACTAGGAGATAGATGTTGATGGTAACGATCAGTACATAAATCAAGCATTGTAAGCCAGGGACAGAGGTGGAATTTCCCCATTGGCCGATATTAGAAAGTATTAACCACTTCTCGGCTCTGCAGGAGTCCAGACTCAATCTCCCAGATGAGACCAACCATAAATATGCGCTCCGATGCGGTTTTTTATAAGTCGACCACATCAGGTCGTCAGCTTGGTTCGGGCCTGCTCCGACCCCCTTTGAGTAGGTCAGAGGGCTCGGACATTTCAGGACAGGGCGGAAGTAGTTTGATGAGTTCGGCGGATTATTTGGTCGACCACTTAGCAACTGACAGAAGCCTCGAGACTATGATTTCCCTTTACACGTGTCATCTCCCGGAAACACCCACCAGGCTGTCATCATCAATAATTATGTGTGGCAGTAGAAAATCAGATTGATGTGACGGGATGTCAGAGGGCATGCTTACTTTCGGCAATGACAGACCTTGGGCAGAGAACTTAATAAATGAGTCAAGTGTCACGTGGAGGATTCTGCAAGATGGGAACATCAACCGCCTCATCTTACCGCCTCATTCTTAGTATATTATGGAGGGTAGTCTCGTAGGGGAAAAGGAGGACGAGTTTTTTCTCTTCTTGATTTTGTGTAGAGAGAGCATTTTGTAAATTCATTTTGTAAAACAGCTCGGTTTTCACACTGACCGACCACAAAACAGGTCGGTCGAGCACATTTCAGTAATAAAACACCCATCTGTTTTGTGCCCATGGACGTAGGTTGGATCTAATCCGCCGAACCACGTTAACTCCCTATGTCAATCTGCGTGCCCTTCTCCTTCTATCAAAGTTTACTTTTGGTTTTCCATAACCAAACAAATTCATTGCTGAAGGAAGGTTAATCCCGGAAACAATATTCCGTTATTGTCCCTGAGACGAAAACCAGCCGTCTAACACTTGTTGAAGAGTCATGAGGTAATATTTAGAGGCAAAAAAAATCAAAATGGCTGAAAAGAACATGTGTAATGTTGAAAATTCAAAGATTTATCATTGATGTCAACAAATTAGGTAGAAGATATACATAGCCCCACAATATGAAATATTTTAAATTTGATTCGAGGGACTTCAATTCTTCAACATTGTCACTATTGAAAAGTTTATAATATATTTTTCTAAAATTTTCTCCATTAGTACGTAGGTAGATTAATTTATATTGTTTTTAACGGAAATTGTTATTTTAATCTAATAAATAGAATAAGTTAATTTTGCTCATAATATTTTGAAATCATTCTCTTTTCCACTTGTAGTTTTAAATACTTTATTTTTTTCATTTTTATCAAGTGGAAATAGGTAATTTTTCCTAAATTAAATAGATAATTTATGCATTTTGTTCTACTTCATCAGATAAAAAAATGAACAAAATTGGAGGCAAATGATTTCAAAATTTGTGGACAAAATAATTTCCAAATTTTCTATCATTTTCTCCATTTGTTTTCTAGTAAGTTGATTAATTGACAACATACTCATGATTGGTGTGGGTTGTTAGTATGTCAAGAATCTTAAATTTTCTTATAGCCTACCACTAAATTTATCGTTTTTTTTTTTTTTTTGAGTTGTTATTTTGGCTTTGCTGTTTGTTTGTTTTTGTTTTTGTTTTTCATTTTGACAGCCTTTTCGTTCTACCCTAGACAAGTTATTATAGTATTCCCATTATAACATCATTGAATTAAATAAAATCTTCGATATAATATTTCACATGGTTTGGGTATTAGTAATATCAAGTGTTGAGCCCTTTTCATTAATTTGAGGTGTTTTGAGTAGATTTAGATTCATGTTAAGAATAAAATTGTGAGGGTACATGAATTAAGAGTTGAGTTACTTTGAATCGTTATAATATATGCCTAGTTGATCAAATCGCCACAAAATGATATCAGAATCAACTCCAAACTTGAATTATATCAACCGGGGTGTTGGATTTAAGGAGGATTCAGTGTTGAATTTAGTTTACGCTAAATAATAAATCAACTGTCAAAATTTATCGAATTAAAATATTACATAAGTCTCACTTATCACTTTACCGTTGATCCAACCCCCAATAAAAAATGAACTCGAAAATCCGAATTCCATTCGACTAACCATCGGGTCCACCGCCAAATATTAAGCACCAACTACATATCCTCGTGAATGATCAACATGTTGTCAAATTATCATCAAGCAGTGAATTATCTTGTCAATAATTGAAGGAATTAAAAAATACAAAGAAGAAGTGAGAGAAAATCATACCTAAATGACACGGACAAAAATACATTTTATGGAAAAAAAAATGATTTTTTTTTTTTTTTTTAATTTTATTTATTTAATTTTCAAATTCTATTTTGCCTAAAATGTAGTCATCGTACAAACAAGCAGATATATATATAATAAGAATATATTAAAAAAATTACAAAGATAAATTAAAAATAAATTAAACAAATACAATAATTATAGGATCTATAAATAGTATAATAAGCATAGAGAGTTACTGATAAATAGCAAGTTCACTTTGTTCATAAAATTTTGAAATTATTCTTTTTTCTCTATGTAGTTTCAAATATATTCACTTTTTTATTTTTATCGGGTAGAAAATGAATAATTTTTCTAAATTTAATAGATATTTTGTATATTTTATTCTATTACATCAGATGGAAAAGTGAACAAAATTAAAATCTCAGATGATTTCAAAATTTGTGGGCAAAATACACTCACACTATTTGAGAGGTGGACAAATAATAATTTCTCTATTTTCTATCATTTTCACCTTTTGTTTTATAGTAGCTTGATTAATTGACGACATGCCCATGATTTGTGTAGTATATTAACATGTTAAGAGTCTTAAATTTTCTTATAACCTACTACCAAATTTTGTTATTTTTTTTAAAAAAAAATTATTATTATGGCTTCGCTGTTTGTTCTCTCTCTCCATTTTTACAGTATTTTTCGCTCTAGCCTAGACAAGTTACTATAGTAATCCCATTATAACCTATTGAACTAATTAAAATCTTCGATAATATGTCTCACATCATTTATGTGTTAGTAATATCAAGTGTTGAGTCTTTTCTATTAGTTTGAAAAGACTAATAGAAAAGTGAACAAAATTAGTAACATCGTTTGGTGCAGTGTCTTTTCTAATAGTGTTGAGTCTTTTCTATTAGTAATATCATTTAGGTTTTCCTAAATTTAATCAATATTCTGTATATTTTATTCGATTACATCAGGTGGAAAAATGAATAAAATTAATATCGCAGATGATTTCAAAATTTGTGAGCAAAATACACACACTATTTGAGCGGTGGACAAATAATAATTTCCCTATTTTCTATCATTTTCTCCTTTTATTTTCTAGTAACTTGATTAATTGACGTCATGCTCATGATTTTTGTGGTATATTAACTTGTCAAGAGTCTTAAACTTCCTTATAACCTACTACCAAATTTTGTGGTTTTTTTAAAAAAAAAAAAAAAAAAAATTATTAATGCTTCGCTGTTTTTTTTTTCCTTCATTTTTTCAGCGTTTTTGTTCTAGCCTAGACAAGTTATTATAGTAATCCCATTATAACCTATTGAACTAATTAAAATCTTCGATATAATATCTCACATCGTCTAGATTTTAGTAATATCAAGTGTTGAGTCTTTTATATTAATTTGAGGTATTTTGAGTAGATTTGGATTCTATGTTAAGAATAAAATTATGAGGCTACAATTAAAAACAATTAAAAAATACATAATGTTGTCAATCAATGAAGGGATTAAAAAATACAAAGAAAAAGTGAAAGAAAATTATATCTAAATGCACAGACAAAAATACACCTTAAGGATAAAATTTTGATTTTTAATTTATATTTATTTAATTTTCAAATTTTTTTAATTTTCAAATTTTATTTTGACTAAAATGTAATCATCGTACAAACAAGTAGAGATATTTAATAATAATCTATTAAAAATAAATTTTAAAAAAATATAATAACAATAAATTATCCTAATATAATAATTTTAGGATATGTAAATAGTAGGGGTGGGCGCGGTTCGGTTTGGTTCGGTTTTTGCTAAAAACCGAACCAACCATATTTTACGGTTCAGATTTTTTACCTCTCAAACCAAACCATTAAATAACGGTTTGGTTCGGATTGAAAATTTTTGAAACCAGCGGTTTACGGATTGGTTCGGTTCGGTTTACGGATTATTATATTTAAAATACATTTCATCATCATTTAAGTGAAAAAAAAAAAACTAGTCTATCCAACAAATGGTATGAAGTGCTAGGGTGTAAGTTGTGACTCCAGTGAACATATGCACTCCATAAAGAATTGAAAAATGAGGCACAATTAATTCTTGTATTTTTTTAAAAATTACCTCGAATAATGATGCTACCATCATTCTAATTAAGAGACAAATTCAACATCTTACTTTCAAGAATAATGATGCTACCATAAAATAAATAAATTGAAGAATAAAAGTATTAACAAAAATTCAAGAATAAATATTAACATACTAATAAAGAAAACATAGAATAAAATTAAAAGAAAAATACAAAATTTTTTATAAAAATTTATATTTTTTTAATTATAACGGTTCGGTTCGGTTTTACAGGTGCGGTTCGGATTAGGTCCTGAACCGAACCGTAAACCGTTTGGGGTGGGCCAATCCGAACCGCAAACCGAACCGTTAGGAAAAAAACCGTAAATTCGGTCCGGTTTGATTCGGTTTGCGGTTTGGTTCGGTTCGGTCGGTTTTTTTGCCCACCCCTAGTAAATAGTATAATGAACAGAGAGAGTTAGTGATGAATATAGTAAGTTAACTTTGTCCAAAAATTTTTGAAATTATTCTTTTTCCTATATGTAGTTTCAAATATATTCAATTTTTTTAGTAGATGGAAAATGACTTTAATAGACAGAATTCTTGCTTGAATCCATATCTGGACCTCGACTTCTCTCTCTTATGCTGGAAGGCTTCAATTGATTAAATCTATTCTCTTCTCTATGCAGGTTTACTGGAGCTCCATGTTCCTTCTTCCCCAATCGGTGGTTAGGAAAATTGAAAGCATCATGTCTTCCTTCTTATGGAAGGGTTATGTGGCTGCAGCCTCTGCTAAAGTAGCTTGGGCTGCTCTTTGTTACCAATAAGAAGAAGGTGGCATAGGGATCAAAAGGATTAAAAATTGGAATAAAGCAGTTGTGTTAGAGCAAGTTTGGAGGCTTCTAACTGATGTAAACTATGTGTGGACTAAATGAGTTCAGGACAGAATCATCAAGGGTCGCTCCTTCTGGCAGATGGCCCCCACTTCAAACTCTTCGTGGATGTGGAAGAAGATCCTTTGCAGTAGAGAGTGGTGCACAGGAATGTTCCAAACACCTTATCTATGATCAAATATATAATACTAATATTATCCTTGTGCTTTAGAAATATTGGATAATATTTTCTCTTATATTTGCCTTATCTTATGTTTAACGCGGTATAGTATAATTTATTAAGACCGATTCCTCACGCTTTAGAAATATTAGAAAAGAGCATAATAATTTATCTAACACGATATAGACAACTCAGACCATATCATTTCTTCAATAAGATATATAACACTAAGATCCGTGTAGAGATTTTTCTTATTACATCATATGCAACTAATATATGATACTTATGGCGAGACTACTAGCTGCCCAAAGGTCCCATCTGTAACCTCTTGACTTTCAGGACTATGCGAGAATCAGGCATGTCCCTTGATGCAAAAGTAGCAGATATTATTGTTAGGGTTGGTACTCGGAGCGTTAATCCGGATCGTATTTATGTCCGATTCATGAATACAAATAATATATTTTCCATAAATATTACTTATGTATGGTTGCACCTTTTGTTTTTACATACGTATACGATCTAATAACTGTTATATTGAAACTAAATCTGATTTAGTGATATATATTATATATATATATATATATATATATATTAATATATATATATATATATATATATATATATATATATATATATATTAGAGACAAAGACCCATGGTTTACAATATAGTGCGCAGTTACAATGTAGTTTGTAATCGACATTGGGAAGTGTCACTATATGTTTTATATTTCAAATAAAGTTCCTGGTCAAGATTATATAACACGTGATGAGCGGAAAATATATCAATATTTTACCGCTCCTTTTACCTAATATTTTGTTTAGTTTCTCGGGTTTGATGAACGTTTTGATGTGTTATTATGTGTTTTGCAGATAAATAAAGTATCAGGACTTAATGCAATCAACTCGGGGCTAAAACGATGAAATGCAAAAATGGAGAAAACGAAAATTTACTATACGTGTCACGAAGTGCAGTCCTAAATTCCAATTTTGTGCAAGTTTGGTATTTTGGCCATAACCTTATCATCTGATATCCGATTGAGCTTATTCAAGTTCCAGATTAAAGAAGACACAAAGATTTACAAATTTGAAGTTTTAAATATTTTCGAATTATGAAGTTTGCAAGACCGCAATTGATGAATAATCCAGTGTATTTTGTGTAAATACTATAGTCATTTTCAAAATATAAAATAAAATTAATAAAATAAAAACATAAAAATTGTCAAACTTCCACTAAACATGCTTGTATGTTTGGTGGAGGATTTGGTTTCATGTTTGATTTCATGTTTGGTGCCATGTTTGGTGGATCAATTGGTGGATAAATTGGTGGAAGCATTTAGATTTTCCTATAAATACCAAGCTAAACTTTGTAAATTTTCCATGCTTTCTTTGGAGGAATTTCTCCATGAAAAACTAAAGGAAAGTGTCTTGTATATTTATTTAAGTTTTCTTGTATTTTCTTTTTATTTAATTAAATAAATTTTGTTGTTTTCATTTACAGCATGAGCTGATAATCTCATTATGCTGTGGTGAAAAATTGAGACTTTTAATATAATGAATTAGATTAATCTCCATTATTTTAATTAAAATTTGGATTAATTAGTTACCGCCTAAATGGTCGGTTTAGGTGACAACATTATTTACTACCTATATGGTTGGTTTTACATTTCAGACGTAGTTTCCGCCTATATAGTTGGTTTAGGAAATAACATTATTACCGCATATATGATCGGTTAGATTTAATTGAGACAAATGAAGTTACCGCCTTTATGGTCTGGTTAATTAATCGGTAAACATTGAGAATAAGGGAGATTTCTAATTTTTGAAATATTAAAAGTGGATCCTCTAACCCCCATCATTTTCTTTATTGTTTTATTTACGTTTTTAATTTCTAGCCTTTACTTTTTGTCTTTTATTTTTTTAAGCTTTCATTAGCCTTAAATATGTGTCGTGGCTAAGCCCGTTATCTGGGGTTGTGATGAATTCCAATATTACTGGTTTATAAGGGGTTATTTTATAATTTGGGTAATTTAAAGGTTTACTTATTAAGTCTTAGTTAGGGGTGAGCATCGGTTCCGGGTTTACCCAGAACCGATTGGAACCGGACCGAAAATTCGGGTTTGGAACCGGAACCAGTTGTAACCGGTCCGGTTCCGGTTCCAAATTTAAGGAACCGATTTTAACCGGTCCGGTTCCGGTTCCAGAATGATGGGAACCGGAACCGGACCATTTAACCGGAACCGGAACCGTATTTTCAGTTTTGTGTCTAAATTTGTTTGATGTTCATGTTTTATGCTACTGCTTGTTTGTCCTATATATAAACAAAAGAAAAACAAAACTACAAAAGCAAAGAAGAGAAAAGAATGGCAGCAAAAACATGAAATTATAAGCAGGCTTTGGCTTCTGTTGTGTGTGAATATTTATATATACATACATGATATGAGATTGGTGTACGACTTGAGCAAGGGGTATGGGCCGTATGGCTGCAACATTATGTTTACTGCATTTGCTTCTCTGTCTACTGCATTTGCAACATTATGTTTACTGCATTATTCAAAATAGGGTAATTCGGAACCGGACCGGAACCGAATTGGAACCGAATAACAGGGTACCCTATTTAATTGGGTAGGTTCCGGTTCCACTTAGTTAGGAACCGATTTTTTTTGGGTAGGTTCCGGTTCCATGCGGAACCGGAACCGAAACCTGTTTTGCTCACCCCTAGTCTTAGTCTTAATGCTTCTTGTTAACTGGCCATTAATAAGATTGATCTGGTAAACTTAAAATAAACTTGATAAATGATTTTTAGGTTTTAACCTTAGACTTAATGGCCCACGATCTTCCTTGAGGATAGGTAACCCTTTAATAGATTTCCTTACAGGATGGACATATACATGTCGGGCTGGGGTAACCACAATTGGAACTTAATCTTAATGAATTTAGGTAACTTGGTTGACATAGACATATGATTAATTGGGTTACACTGGGTATTTATATCCGACCATCGACATAGGCTTTTGCAGAATTTCGTGTTCCACGTTAGTAAACCAATATATTACACAAATATAAAATAACTACTTCATCTTTTAAAATATATTGGAAAGATTCACAACCCTAGATAGTTTCTTAATAATGAATTTTCATAAACCTACTTTCGTGTAATTTTATCTACTTGTTTTAAGTTTAAAGTCATCATCTAATCAAACAACAAATCCATTAGATTCTTGTAATAATTCGGCTTTATAAATTAATAGCTTAGGTATTAAGTCCTCGTGAGATCGATACGTTTTATACTACTTGAACGATATGTGCGCTTGCGTTATACGCGTGTGATTACGCCGGTCAAGTTTTTGGCGCCGTTGCCACAGACTTATTTATCTTTCACTATTAGTTTTGAGGTTAGATACCTTTACTTGTATCTAATTTCTTTTTACTTATTGTTTTTGTTTTCTTGTGTTTCAGGTTCTCAGACACTACATGAGACGAACCAGAAGCTTTGAAATCCGACCACTTAACCTAGAGATTGAAAGAACTATTAGACAGTTGAGAATGGAAAGGCGAGAATGCCAAGAAACAATCATCAACATGGAACCTGAACCTTTGTAGGTTGCACCACCAATTCCCATTCGAGACAGAACCATTCCGGTGGTTGACGGCCTCATTTCCTATATTGCACTTCATTCATTTCCAGCAAATGCGTGTGAAATCAAAACATGCATTCAGATGATTCAGCAGTCAGTCAATTTGGGGGGAATGAAACTGAAGATCCTAATGCCCACATCAGCAACTTCTTGGAAGTTTGGAACACTTTTAATTACAACCGAGGAGCTGAAGAAGCAATTAGACTGTGTGTTTTCCCATATTTGTTGAAAGACAAAGCAAAAGCTTGGCTACATTCACTACCAGTGGGTTCCATCATAATTTGGAACACTCTAGCCACCAAATTCCTTGAAAAGTATTTTCCACCAGCCAGAATAGCAAACCTGGGGAATGACATCACATCCTTTGTACAACATGACTCGGAAACTCTCTACGAAGCTTGGGAAATGTACAAAGATTTTCTCAGGAAATGTCATCACCATGAGATTCCAAAATGGCTTCAAGTCCAAACATTCTATAATGGACTTTCTGGATTGATGAGAACCATAATTGATGCTGCTACTGGAGGAGCTTTGATGGCAAAATGAGAAGATCAAGCCTGAGACTTAATCGAAGAAATGACTAACAACAATTCATTGTGGCCAATAGGAAGGAGCATGATTCAACGAATTGCAGGAATTTATGAAGTTGGAGCCAACTCAGCAGTGAATACTAAGTTGGATCAGATGTGCAAATACCTCGAAACACTCACAGCGCAAGTTGTAAGCATTGCTGGAGCCACAAGTTCACCTTATGGAGGAGGACCAGAGCCAAATCAACAAGAAGAGACGGTGAACTATGTCAATAATTTCAACAGGCAGGTGAACAATCTATATTCTAACACCTATAACCCAAGGTGGAGGAATCATCCCAATTTTTCATGGAGTAACAATTCAGGGCAAAAGAAGAATCCACCACATGGATTCCAACAACAAAATAAAGGCCAGAAGTTTGAAAAAGAACCAGAAATGAAAGAATGGATTGCAGAGATGTTCAAAAAGCAACAAGCAACATATGATGCTATGTTTCAAAGCCAATCTGCCTCTATCAAGGCATTGGAGAATCAAATTGGACAACTAGCCAATGCTCAGAGTTACAGACCGCTAGGAAATCTTCCCAGCAACACAGAATCAAATCCAAGAAACCGAATAAAGGAGCAATGTCAAGCTATTACCTTGAAAAGCGGTACTGAAATCAACAAAGATGTTGAAATCAAAGCATCCATTGAAGAAGTTAAAAAAAAAACAGAGCAACAGATGGAGGAAAAAACAAAGGAAAAATATCAAATCACTCAACTTCCATCTTTTCCACAGCGACTTCAGAAAAATAAACTGGACAAACAGTTTGCTCGATTCTTAGAAGTCTTCAAAAAGCTGCATATCAACATTCCATTTGCAGAAGCATTGGAAGAAATGCCCAACTATGTCAAATTCATGAAAGATATTTTTTCACGAAAATGGAGATGGGGAGATTACGAGACAGTTTGCATTGATGGAAGAATACCATGCCATCATTCAGAGGAAACTTTCCCCAAAGTTGAAAGATCCTGGCAGTTTCACTGTCCCATGCACCATTGGAGAATATTATATTGGTATGGCTTTATGTGATTTAGGTGCAAATGTTAATTTGATATTTTTTTCTATTTACAGGAAACTGCAAATGGGAGAAACAATGCCTACCTCAGTCTCTCTGTAACTTGCTGATCGAACGCTCGTATTTTCGAGAGGAATAATTGAAGATGTGCTGGTCAAAGTTGACGATCTCATTCTCCCAGCAGATTTCATCATCATTGACATGGAGGAAGACAAAGATGTGCCTATCATCATTGGGAGACCATTTTTGGCTATAGGTCGAACTGTTATTGATGTACAAAATGAGAACTAACCATGAAAGTTCAGGACAAAGAATTTATCTTCAATGTTTTCAAAGTCATGAAATTCCCGAGTGATGAAAAGGAGGAGGAATGTTTCAGAATTGATGTTTTTGATAGTATCATCCAGGATACTGATACAATTCCCACAGATAAACTTGAAGCTTACATCACCAACATGATTGATAGCGAGCTAGATGCTGAAATCCTAGAATGTATTAACTATCTTGAGAAGCCTTTTCGTTTCAAATCAACACCACCAGTTGAAAGTCTGGAACTCCCGAAGAAAGATCGAATCAAGCCTTCGATTGAAGAACCACCACAGTTGGAGCTAAAGCTACCACCGAGCCATCTCAGGTATACATTCCTTGGAAACTCTTATGAATTACTTGTGATTATTTCTTCTTCGCTAACATTGGAGCAGGAAGAAAAGTTGCTGAGAGTGTTACGAGAACACAAGAAAGCCATTGGCTGGACTATAGTAGACATATGAGGCATTAGTCCATCATTTTGCATGCATAAAATTCTGATAAATGACGAGTACAAACCCACAATGGAACATCAATGGAGACTTAATCCAATCATGAAGGAGGTCGTGAAGAAAGAAATCATCAAATGGTTGGATGCTGACATCATTTACCCCATCTCAAACAGCACCTAGGTGAGTCCTATGCAGTATGTGCCAAAGAAATAAGGAATTACTGTAGTCACAAATGAGAAGAATTAGCTGATTCCAACAAGAATGATGACTTGATGAAGAGTATGCATGGACTACAGGAAACTGAACAAAGCAACGAGGAAAGACCATTTACAGCTACCATTCATTGATCAGATGCTGGACTGACTAACGGGACATGAGTTCTATTATTTTATGGATGGATATTTGGGGTATAATCAGATTGCCATTGCCCCAGAAGATCAGGAGAAAACCATTTTTACATGTATGTATGGTACTTTCGCTTTCTGCAGAATGCCATTTGGACTATGTAATGCCCATACTACATTTCAACGTTGCATGAAGGCCATATTCTCAGACATGCTGGAGTAAAGTATGGAGGTTTTCATGGATGATTTCTCTGTGTTTGAAGACTTTTTCGACCATTGCTTGCAAAATCTGGAACAAGTGTTACAAAGGTACGAAGATACCAACCTGGTGCTCAACTGGGAGAAATTCCACTTCATGGTGCATGAATGCATAGTTCTTGGACATCAGATCTCACAAAAAGGGATCGAGGTAGACAAAGAAAAGATTGAAACAATTGGAAAACTACCTCCATCAACATATGTCAAAGGGATTCAGAGCTAGCCTGGACATGCAGGTTTTTTACAGGAGATTCATCAAAGACTTCTCAAAGATTGTTAAACCTCTATGCAATCTTCTCGAGAAGGATGTGTCTTTCAACTTCACCGAAGAATGCCATGAAGCTTTTGAGATCTTGAAATAGAAGCTGGTCTCTGCCCCCCATCATAGTAGCACCAGACTGGACCCGTCCATTTGAGGTGATGTGTGATGCTAGTGATTTTACTGTAGGTGCAGTTTTGGGACAACACAAAGCAAAAATTTTCCAAACCATTTATTAGTCCAGCAGAACTCTAAATGAAGCTCAACTCAACTACACAACAACTGAAAAGGAGTTGCTAGCAGTTGTGTTCACTTTCGAAAAATTTCGCTCTTATTTGTTGGGTCCCAAAGTGGTAGTCTACACAGATCATTCAACAATCAAATACCTGATCGCAAAGAAAGATGCCAAGCCCAGATTGATCTGTTGGATACTTGTACTGTAAGAATTTGACGTGGAGATCCGAGACAGAAAGGGACAGAAAACCAAGTGGCAGATCATCTATTAAAGCTCGAGAATAGAGAAACAACTGGCAAATAACTGACCATCAAAGAAACTTTTCCAGATGAACAACTATTTTCCATGAAACAGCATGATGTCCCTTGGTATGCTAACTATATCAACTACATAGTATCGGGAAAATAACCGTTGGAATGGACAACTCAGCAACGAAAGAAATTCTTCAAAGAAGTTAAACATTATATCTAGGATGAGTCGTACCTGTTCAAATGTTGTGCTAATCAATTACTAAGACGGTGTGTTCCACAAGAGGAGGTCAATAGTGTCTTGCAACATTGTAATTCATCACCATACGGCGGCCACTTCAGCACGAATAAAACTGCAGCTAAAGTCCTTCAATCAGGTTTGTTTTGGCCAACTCTTTTTAAAGATGCTTATCTTTTTTCTCTTCAATGTGACAGGTGCCAGAGAACGGGAAAATATTTCAAGGAGAAATGAAGGATCACTGTAAAATATTCTGGAAGTAGAGATATTTGATGTATGGGGGGTTGATTTTATGGGACCATTTGTTCCATCATTCGCAAACATGTACATACTGGTTGCAGTAGACTATGTCTCCAAATGGGTTGAAGTAATTGCACTGCCATCAAATGATTCAATAATGGTGATTAAATTCCTTAAAAAAGAATATTTTCACTCCCTACGGAACACCTTGGGCAATTACCAGTGATGGTGGCACACATTTCTACAAAAAATACTTCGATGCACTCCTATTCAAATAGAGAGTTACTCATAAAGTTGTCACTGCCTACCATTCACAGTCAAATGGACAGGTTGAAGTTTCAAACATGGAGATCAAAAGAATCTTGGAGAGAAATGTTGGATCAACAAGGAGAGACTAGTCTACAAAACTGGATGACGCATTATGGGCCTACCGGACAGCTTACAAGACACCTATTATGCATGGCAGAAAAGCCCGAAGCCCGGCCCGGCCCGGGCGGGCTTTGGCCCGGCCCGGGGTAACACGGGCCCGGGCCGGGCTTCACGCAAAAAAAGCCCGGGCCCGGCCCGGCCGGGGCTTAAAATAAAAATAAATATTTTAATTTATAAAATATATAAATTTTTTATATAATAAATTTTTTATATTTATAATTTTTTGTAATAAAAAAATCGAATCCGGACTTTAAATAAATAAATAAATATTTTAATTTATAAAATATATATATTTTTATAATAAATTTTTTATATTTATAATTTTTATAAAAAAAAATCGGATCCGGACTTAAAATATATATATATTATATAATAATTTTTTTATTTAAAATAAAAAAATTAGGCCCGGGCCCGGCCCGAGCCCGGCCCGGCCCGATGACTGAACGGGCCCGGGCCGGGCTTTGATGAGCCCGGCCCGAGCCCGGCCCGTTGCCATGCATAACACCTATTGGTATGTCCCCATATCGAATGGTGTTTGGGAAATCATGCCATCTGCCATTGGAGCTTGGCGTATTGGGCACTAAAGAAGTTGAATCTTGATCCACAAGCTGCAGGAGAGAAAAGACTTCATCAACTCAACGAATTGGAGGAATTTCGCCTACAGGCTTATGAGAATGGAAAATTGTACAAAGAAATGACATGATCGAAAAATAGTACGCAGATAACTGGAACCAAGGCAGCAGGTGTTGTTATACAATTCAAGGTTGAAACTTTTCCCTGGAAAGTTGAAATCAAGATGGTCAGGTCCATTTGTGATCACTCGGGTTTTACCATATGAAGCTATTGAGTTACTTGATCCCAACACCAACGAAAGATTCAATGTTATCCGTCAGCGTGTCAAACACTACTGGGGAGAATCATTTGAGCGACAAAAAGAAAGTGTCACACTTTCAGATCCAGTCTAACGTTCGAGCAGTCATGTCTAGCTGACGACGTTAAACTTACCTCTAGCTGGGAGGCAACCTATACAATTTGTGTATATATTGTGATTTGGTTTGTTCTATTTTTGTGTGTTTAATTTGTGTAGGTAAAGTCAGATTTCATGATGGAAGAAGTTCTCGCAAATCTTCACAATCAATTTTCTTCTCTCCCTCAAAACTCTTTGATGAAGATCTACAAAGCTCGCTTGGAATGGATGAGACTACTGATGATCAAAGGTATTCCTTAAGAAATTCATTGGACTACTGAAGCACGAGTCCGATTAACATGTGTATTGTGATTCTTGTAATTCTTATTTACCTGATTTTGAAATAAGTCTAAAACTTGTTGTGATATTTTATATCGTACCGCAAATATACGGTGTCAAGTTTTAGTATAAATCAGTGACAGAGTGTCGAATCCACAGGGATTGCGTTAACTCGCACTAAGTACTACAATTGATAATCCTAACTTTATTTAGAAAATAATTAATAAATATTTAATTAAATAAATATAAAAACAATTTGATAGGAGGAATTAATACGATAGAGATTCTGGATCCTGATTTCACCTAGCTGTCTCCTATGTATTTGTTATGCCAATTAATCATTGTTCAGTTATATTATTTATAAGTCTAGACTCCTAAAACATCCACTCTCTCTCGAGTGCCAAGTGAAAATATCATCAACTACAAACTTCGATATCTCTATAAAAATCTAGTAGTTAACAACTCATTACGCTTTGTGATTCTATATTAACGACTTCAAATGACTACAGATTCTCTCGAACTCTATAAAATCCTAGGTCATATTCTCTTGATCCATTCAAAATCCCATCTCTCGAGTGATATATTCTAAACATGTATCATCATATTTGTGGCCAGCAAACACAAAACATTAAACTCAAAAGAATATAAATAAATCAATAAAACTTCATAACAAAATCAACAATTAAAATTAAGGTGCAAGCATCAGTTACATCATTCTCCAGAATTAAGGAGTTAGTTCATGACTAAAAGATAAAAATAATGATAAACAAGTCATGAATCTAATGGAAATCATTAGAGTTCTAAAAAAGAAACAAGAAGATAAAATCCGAATTAAATCTCTTCCTCTTCGGATGTCACTGCCTTCATCTCCCCTTGTCACTCTTCATTCCTACTCCTTGGATCTATAAAAATATGTGTTTTGTGTTTTGTGTTTTGTACTGTGTATTAGCCTCCTTTTTTTTTTATCTTTGACGAACTAATGTTTTTATAATGGAGGCTGAGAGTCATTGGGTATGTTAAAAACCCTAAAATTACTTTCATGTATCACGTCTGACTCCTTCCCGCAGCGTCGTAGCTCTGTTAGTGAGGCGTCGTGGCGCCTGAGCCTCGGGAATTTGTATGGAATATTGAAGGTGATGCAACCCTGTGAATTGGTCTGCTACTGGCGCCGCGACTATTCTTCATTCTTTTTAATCTCTTTTCACGTGAACACTTTTTTTTGGGGTTTTAAATAACAAGGGTCCATATGCACTTTACTTTCTTTTTTTAATTGTTTCATTTGCTCACTTTTTGGTCATAGCTCCTTTTTTCCCTTTTTTGCTTTCTTTTGGTCAACGTTGGTGGCTTTCTTTCTTTGTCTCACGTCATTCTCTTTTCTATTCTGGGCGCTGCGTCAATAAGACTTGGGCGCCGCAGCTAGTGCACATAAATGAATAGATCTTTTCGAGTAGATACAAATTGATATATTATGGGTCTCATAACTCTTTCTAGATCAAAAGTTATATCAGTCCGCAGCTAATGCTAGTTTTTGCCTGTTCTTGAGTCTGATACTCCCAATATGTTCCGAAATACGCGTAATTGATCCATTCTTCATGTTCTAATGCTTCCTACAAACAAGACATAAAATAAACTATAAATGACATTAAATGACTCGAAACATAACTAAATAATAGGCTAAGGATGTCGGAATAAGTGGGTATAAACCATATTTATCAAACACCCCCAAACTTAAGATTTTGCTAGTCCCGAGCAAAAGACAAATTAAAAACTAAATACAAATGAACAAATAAAAATAAGTAAATTAACCAAGCCACTTTCGTAGGGATCACGATTGCATTTAGCGTATGCAACAAGCCTTTAAACCCCTAAGCGACCCTAGTGGACGAGTTATAGTCTCGTGAGGGCTTACAGCGACGACACCCACAAACGTCATTCACACACAATCATGCAAAAATATAAAAATAAATAAAATCATAGTCCCGATAGTTACACATAATATTGTCCTCAAAGAATGCTTATCAAAGAAATCAGAGAACCTTCAAAGTACGCAATTGCAACTCAAATCCAAGTTCTTGAGTAAATCATCTAAGCCAAACTCACGGTGTGTGTGTGTGTAAAGGTTTGGTCACAGCTTGATCCTAAGTAAGCCAACTCAATGATTTCGTTTAAAAACTGGGATCGATGGGTCAAACCAACCTAGATATCTCAATTAAGCTCTGTAATTGCTTTATTTTGTGCTCAGTATGATATGATTTTTTTTGTCTCTTTTTACTTCTCTTTTGAACTTTTCAATTTTTTTTCTTTCAACACACCTACCCTTTAAGGTAGCATTTCTCCTCATGGTGGTCCTAATACTCGCCCATTGGTAGCTTCACGCTTATCTATTATAGGTGGTTTATTTTCATTCTTTAGAGACTTTTTTTTTTAATTTATATCCATACCATACATCATAACACTAGCAAATCAAGATAGACATATAAGCAAATGGTCATTCATCGACATGCAATTTCTTCAACTAGTCACCTTATCAACTACTTATGTTTTCACTGCTAAAAACCTATAATTGAGTGCTTACGAGTCAAACATAGATCAACTACTCAAGGCATCAGATAAAAGTAAATCGAGCACTTATTGTTTCTAAAATTTCACCCATAAACAATCACAATTCATCATAGGATTTATGTTTTACTATATAGGACTAAAAATAAATAACAAGTAAACAACATGCATACACCCCCAAACTTAAAACTTGCATTATCCTCAATGAAAGATAAATATAAAGAACAAGAGTGAGGAACAACACTACCGTGCATGGAGTTGATCAGGCTTCTGCTGGTCAGAATTTGGTTGCGCGGGCGTTGTGTGTCTCGTGCTACCTGCATAAATAGCATGCAAAATGAATAAATAAACAATAGCATACAATAAAAATCAAAATTACAAATAAAAGAAAAATAATAATAAAATAAATGCAAGAGTTGCATCCCCACTAGCGCTAAGTTTAACGTCTTCAGCTAGACGTAACCACCCAAATAGTGGTCATGGTAGCTTCTTCTTTTTTATCAACTAGCTTTTTTGACATGAAAAAGAGAGCTTGGCAGCTGTGGCAGTTTATTCATATACCCATACTGCTGTTTGGTTATGGAGGATGCAATTTGCCTAATTTGTGTTTCTAAAGACTTCATTGAGGCCTCAAGATTTTCCATGTGTGTCTCAATATTGTTCAGCCTTAACTCATTCTTCTCAAGCCTTGCTGAAGTATTCGCAACAAACATGCTCATTAAATCTTCTAAGGAAGATTTTTGCTCAGCTCTTTGATAGTCAAAGCCCGATGAAGGCTGTAAGGCATTCTCTATATTAGCATATGACAAGTTTGGATGATAGCGATTAGGCACATGATTTCCTCTATAGTTGTTGAAGTTCTGATTATTCACATACATAGTTCGGGTTTCCTTCCAATAACTGCATATTTGTAGCCGCCGCTAATTCTATAGATGGTACTCGTGGATTTGTCAGGGCTGCTACTTGAGTAGATAAGGTGGAAATCTGAGCTGTAAGTGCCACAAGAGGGTCCACTTCATATATTCCAGCCACTTTGGACACCGTAGCGCGTTCACTTGGCCATTGAAAATGGTTAATGGCCATTTCCTCTAACAAATTATAGGCGTTATCGGCTGATTTCTTGAATAGGGCTCCCCCAGCTGCTGCATCAACCACAGTTATATTTGAACCATTCAGCCCATTATAGAACAATTTAATCTGGACCCAGTCTGCATAATCGTGTTGTGGGCATCTTCGTAATAGATCTTAAAATCACTCTCATGCTTCATACAAAGTCTCAGTCTCCAACTACTTAAATATATTGATCTCTGCCCTCAGTTGAGCTGATTTAGTTGGTGGAAAGAACCTCTCAAGAAATTTTGTGGCCATATTCTGCCATGTCATGACACTCCTCACCTGTATCGAATGAAGCCAGTCCTACGCTTTGTCCCGTAAGAAGAATGAGAATAAGCATAGCCTGATACCCTCTTTACTCACGCCATTCATCTTTATAGTATCTGCAATCTCCAGGAACATTCTTAAGTGCAAGTTGGGATCCTCTACAGCTGAACCCCCAAACTGATTTCTTTGTACTATGTTGATCAATGCAGGTTTTAGCTCAAAATTGTTGGCATTAATTGGTTAATGGGCAATCCCAAAATAGGTATCATCAATGACTGGTTTGAAGTGATCTCTGATTGCCACCTGGCGTGGGTTGTTCTCTATATTTTCAGCTGCCATTGCTTCTTGTTCACTTTTCCTTTCTTTCCTTAGTCTCATCGATGTTCTTTCTATTTCAGGATCAAACAGGAGCGAGTCGAGACTTGTGGATCTTCCCATTCACTGAACATCAAAAGAAAAGAAAAAAATATCAATAAAAAAATAAATACAAAACAAAAATACAAAACAAAAATAAAAATCTAAATTAAAGCTAAAATTACTTGGTAATAGTATTAGTGTGAATTAAACAAACAATCCCCAGCAACGGCGCCAAAAACTTGTTGTGATATTTTATATCGTACCGCAAGTGTACGGTGTCAAGTTTTAGTATAAATCAGTGAAAGAGTGTCGAACCCACATGGATTGCGTTAACTCGCACTAAGTACTACAATTGATAATCCTAAATTTATTTAGAAAATAATTAATAAAGATTTAATTAAATAAATATAAAAACAATTTGATATGAGGAACTAATACGATAGAGATTCTGGATCCTGATTTCACCTAACTGTCTCCTATGTATTCGTTATACCAATTAATCCTTGTTCAGTTATATTATTTGTAAGTCTAGACTCCTAAAACATCCACTCCCTCTCTCGAGTGCCAAGTGAAAATATCATCAACTACAGATTTCGATATCTCTATAAAAATCTAGTAGTTAACAACTCATTACGCTTTGTGATTCTATATTAACGACTTCAAAGGACTACAGATTCTCTCGAACTCTATAAAATCCTAGGTCATATTCTCTAAATCCATTCAAAATCTCCTCTCTTGAGTGATAGATTCTAAACATGTATCATCATATTTGTGGCCAGCAAACACAAAACATTAAACTCAAAAGAATATAAATAAATCAATAAAACTTCATAACAAAATCAACAATTAAAATTAAGGTTCAAGCATCAGTTACATCATTCTTCAGAATTAAGGAGTTAGTTCATGACTAAAAGATAAAAACAATTATAAACAAATCATGAATCTAATAGAAATCATTAGAGTTCTAAGAAAGAAACAAGAAGATAAAACCCGAATTAAATCTCTTACTCTTCGGATGTCACCGCCTTCGTCTCCTCTTGTCGCTCTTCAATCCTCCTTCTTGGATCTATAAAAATATGTGTTTTTTGTTTTGTACTGTGTATTAGCCTCCCCTTTTTTATCTTTGACGAACTAATGTATTTATAATGGAGGCTGGGAGTCATTGGGTATGTTAAAAACCCTAAAATTACTTTCCTGTATCATGTCTGACTCATTCCCGCAGCGCCGTAGCTCTGTTAGTGAGGCGTCGTGGCGCTTGAGCCTCAGGAATTTGTATGGAATATTGAAGGTGCCCAGCCCTGTGAATTAGTCTGCTACTGGCGCCGCGACTCTTCATCATTCTTTTTAATCTTTCTTCACGTGAAATTTGTTTTTTTGGGTTTTAAATAACAAGGGCCCATATGCACTTTACTTTCTTCTTTTAATTGTTTCCTTTGCTCACTTTTTGGTCAAAGCTCCCTTTTTCCCTTTTTTGCTTTCTTTTGGTCAACGTTGGTGGCTTTCTTTCTCTGTCTCACATCATTCTCTTTTCAATTCTGGGCGCTGCGACAATAAGACTTGGGCGCTGCGGTGCCAGTTGATTAATATTTTGTTGGCTGTGTATATGAAGAATGGTCAAAATAATCGGAGAATTTACTTATTCGGTAATTTAGAAAGAAAGAAAACAATTACTAACTTGGATAAGAAGTTTCACCTGTATAGTCACTAATTTATTTATTCTTTTCTCTCTTGTCTTTTTTCTTTTGTGTGCATTAGTTTTACTATCTTTTTACTTTTATCAAACGTTTGTGGGTATCGTTGCTGTAAACCCTCACGAGACTACAACTCGTCCACTAGGGACACCTAGGGGTTAAAGGCTTGTTGCATACACTAAATGCAACCGTAATCCCTATGAAATTACCATGAACTTTGGAAGCTCATATAAACGTGTGGGTATTGGTTGGACCGGATACTGAATGACTCACAAGTGATTCTTAATAGTTGGAAGTACACACCATCGTCAATAGGAATCTCCTCAAGTCGAGTAGCATATGTAATCCTTTGACTATATGATATCATTGATTTTGTGTGAGATCGTTGGTTACGCCCAAAAAGTACTTGCTGTTATCGCGGTATAGTTGGGGTATCGATTCCTCAGAGAGATGGTTACAAAGAACTGATTTAATTAAACAAAAATGTTAACAATAACTTATTTAAAGAAAAGATTGAATTTATAATTATAGTAAGAACTATGGTAAATAAATAAAAGATATCAGCAGAGAAATGCAGCAAAGCTTCGGGAATCCCTCTTGTATCAACTCTCTACATTCAGTTATTGATTTATTTTTATTACACAATTGAAGTTTTCACATCCCAAAGCAACAATCAGAAGATATTCAATTCTACTCATATTCAATTCTAAGGTAATTAATGATTATTTTCTCTATATTAATAGTACACAAAGTTATCGTTACGAGCTATCTAATGTTGACAATATATCCTCACGCAATACTACAGCAGAAGAATAACACATAAAATAACTTTACCAGTCACAACTGGGTTCACAAATTATATATAGAAGAAGCATGACTGGATCTATATGGGAGTTGACAAAACACAGTTTCTGGATCCATAAATCGTAAAATAATAAAGAATAACAACCATCAATTGTATTAAACGCTAAAAAGATACTTTATGAATCAACAACATGAAAATAAGAATTTAAATACAAAAGTTCATCATTAGCTTTGCCTAGGAGATTAGCTCTCCATAGAAGAAAGAGATACAGTCTTGATTGATCGGAGATACGTCATGGTTTCATTCAAGTTCTTTGTTCTGCTCTCTTAATTTTGTGTTCTTGGCTCTTTGTTGTGTCTTATTCCTCTGTTTTATCTCTATTTTCTCCTTTCTTTAGGGTTTGGACGAAGTTGGGTTTATATAGGGAAGTTTCAAAGTCATTATGCGCATCAAACATGTCAAAATCAGGGTTTTGGGGCATTCGGGGTGCCACGGAGCGGGTGTTTGGGAGCCGCGACGCCCAACTTGCTAATAATCAAGGTTTTGGGCATTTCACGATGCCAATGATGGTGCGTCGCGACGCCTGACTTAATTTTTGGTTTTTACTTTCTTCATTTCAGCTATTCCCGAGTGCTTCCGATGAGTCCGTAAGGTCCTAAAACACGTGTAATTGATCCAATTTTCATGTTCCATTGCTTCCTAATAATAAAACATAAAATAAACTATAATTAAGATTAAATACATGATAAATAAGCCAAGTTAGCAGCGTTCAAAGTACACTTTCATGCATTTATCACAACCCCACTAATTTCTTGCTAGTCTCTAGCAATTCAAGCGTAAAAATAGAATAAGAACTAAATAAATAAATAAAACTATCTAAGTCACTTTCGTAGGGATCACGATTGCATTTAGCGTATGAAACAAGCCTTTAAACCCCTAGGCGTTCCTAGTGGACGAGTTATAGTCTCGTGAGGGCTTACAGTGACGACACCCACAAACGTCATTCAAAACACATACATTCATGTAAAAATAATAAAATGAAATAGTCACAATATATAACATCCCACTTAAGCCAGGATGCTACCGGCATGAGACAGACTAATCCTGACTCCATAAGCCTCTGACTCTGAAGAAATTTCGGTATGACCTCAGCTAAAAGTCATGCAACCTGGAATCAAAGTCCAGCACCACCAACAACCTATAGGGCCCAAACACATAATCTACACTAAAACATTAAACTCAAGACATAACACGATTGGGCTTCATGCTCGAAAATATGTATAAATAAAAACTTTTATAACCAAACTTATACAATTCAATTCCTTTACAACTAAACTCATAAATAACTTGACTCTCATCCACCCAAAACCTGGTGACTGGTTGACTGCAACGCTGCTATCCGGCTTCTCAAGCTCTGATGTCTGTGGTCGACCGATCAGGTCACCAACCTGCAAAACTCAAACACTGTTGGGTAGTGAGTGTAGGCACTGCATTTTGCATATAAGTCCCTATGACGAATCTCATTCAGAGACACTACCTTTTAAGTCACGGAAATCGCGGGAAACGAATGTCGGAAGGGAAAATTCAGAATAAGTATGTCAGCGGATTCAATTCACATATTCACTGCTTTCGTTCGTGATGCGTTCGTTAACACGTTCGAACATCAAGCAGATTGCGGGCGTTCGTGTAGCGTTCGAATCGGTGTTCAAACGGTGTTGGTACTTCTGGTTTTGCTGTTAGCCTCACGCCCAAGCCCAATTAACCCACCCAAGCCCATAAAACATATCCAAATTAATAAAAACACATATTTAACACATGGGAAATTAAAATAAATCAAGTAAAATCTAAATAATCACATACCAAATTAAAACAAATCTTGTCCCCAATCAAATATAGACTTTCCTTGTATGACACTAATTGGTCCCTTCCCTTTTCAAACATGGATTCACCATTGCCTATAAAAAGAAACATTCACCACACATCCAGACCCTAGCTCATTCACACAAAAAAAAAACTCCTAACATTCACGCCTAATCTAAAACTAGAAGCAAAGAAAATATTTCATTTCTCCTCCTCTCTCCAGCAACCGAAAATCACCCTTGAAATAACCCCTACATCCACCGAAAATCACAAAACTGAAAAATAGCCCCCATTGTCGAGACCAAAACACATCCCATACAGCCCCTAACATCACCGAAACAGCAGCCCAAATACCCAAAAACAGTGGCCTAAATACCTGAAATAATGACTAGAAAATGTCACCGTAACAGCAGTGAAATATAGTAAAAACAACAGCAAAACAGGGGGAACGACTACTCAAAACAATGAGACAACGAACGAGAGCAGTGGATCAGTGAACCAGAGGAGTTACGGAGCATCAATCCTTCTGACGACCGTGTACCGTATTTCCGAGAGACAATTTTAAAAGGTTAGACCTGATGGCACTTTTCTTATTTATTTTCATTCGTCTTTCAATTATTTTATTTGTTTTCTTCGTATGAGAGTCGCTTGTGGATGCATGTTGTGGCCTTTGAATGGATGGGAAAATGTATCATCTCCTATGTATATAGGATGGAAACCCAGACGTAAATTCCGTAGCCGAATCCGAATGGACGGTAGTGCGGTCTGTACTTGGGATATAACTCCACGTACCACTTGAGCAAATGGCACATGTTTCACTTTGCTTTTGTATCTTGTTCGTTTATTATCCGCATTTTATATTCTGCCATTTAGTTTCTGTACGATTATTTGTTTGTATTGATGATGTGATGCGCATGGGCTTAGTACATTGGCCTAAATGTTCCCTATTTGAGGGAAGGAAAGTCTGAAAGACTACTTTTACGACAATGCTTTGCCGCGCCGGACAAAATGTATTTGATTGAATGTGATATATCTTTAATCGAATATGTGAAGTCCTATATTGTTGTCCTTATTTTATATGCACGGTAACATAATGCGCATGTGCTAACTAGGGTGGATTAAAGGTCCTCTATTCGAGGGAAATGCCTGAAGGCTACCTTTACCACGATGTTTTACCGCGCCTTTTATTATGTCATTTACCCTTTGCATATCGTTGCTTTATTCATGCATGCATTGTATTCTTGTGCGCATGGGCTAACAAGGGTGGATTAAAGGTCCTCTATTCGAGGGAAAATGCCTGAAGGCTACCTTACCACGATGTTTTGCCGCGTCTTTTATTATGTCATTGACTTTGTGCATATCATTGTTCTATTTATGCATGTATTGCATTCTAATGCGCATGGGCTAACTAAGGTGGATTAAAGGTCCTCTATTCGAGGGAAAATGCCCGAAGGCTACCTTTACCACGATGTTTTGCCGCGTCGGACGAGGTATGCTCGATTGAATGGGAATGGGTCCAATTGGGCACACGGGGTCCTACATTGTGCATCTGTGTATGCGTGTGTGTCGTCTATCATGCATCAGGTCTTGTCCCGTTCGAACGCGTTCTCGAACGCTACACGAACACGAACATTCTGTTTCCCATTCGAACGCGTTCACAAAACGCTACTCGAACGCGCATGCATTTTTGTTTCATCATGTCTTATCCCATTCGAACGCGTTATCAAACGCTATACGAACGCAAACCTTCTGTTTACCGTTTGAACTCATTTACGAACGCTACTCGAACGTGCATGCATTTTGTTTCATTAGGTCTTGTCCCGTTTGAACGCGTTATTAAACGCCACACGAACGAGAACCTTCTGTTTATCGTTCGAACGCGTTTTCGAACGCTACACGAACGTGCATACACTGAACTGAGTCTTTTTCATCACATTTCATGCATGATTGCTTCTTGTGTGATTTCTCTTGCATTATGTAATTAACCATGCCATTCCATTAGTGACACTTTTACTGCTACCATCTACTTGTGTTCCCGTATTTATCTGTTTGATGTGTTCGTTAGATTGTGTTCAAACATGATTAGGTCGTCAGTTTGTTGTTTGTTCCTTAAGCATGGTTTAGCCGCTAGTACGTTATTCCTCTATGCATGATTCAGTTATCTTCTTTCGCAATAAGCGTTCAACTTATGTTTAGGTTGTTATTTATTTTCCGCGTTTGATGATTCAACATGTCATGAGATTATTGTGTGATATTGTATGTTTTTTCGTTATGATGATTACTTTCATGCATGTGAACTTAAAAGTAGAATACCCTTGGAAATATGTTGCGTAGATTCGATTAAATTATTGCACGAATCATATCATTACAAGTGGCATAAGTAAAAGACCGTTCCGAACCCAACGGTTTGAGGTCTTCCCTTGCAAGGGGTGAGTGCGGCCTTAAATCATTTTCTCGGTTCACACCGGGTGGCGACTCCATGTTATTTCTCCGGTTTAGTCCCCCGCGGGCTATCCCGTACTCCCAACCGGGCCGCGAGCCCAGAACAACATCGTCCAACATCTGTGTCCTACAGTGAGTCATAAGACTCAGCAAGTAACTATGCTCATTCCTTGAGCGGCAAACACATGCAAGGTCTGAATTCTGTTTCCATATTGACTTAGCTATCTATATGATCACGCAATTATCCACAAAGTTTGAGTTAACTATATAACTTTTATTCATTTCAAACATTATTACTTTGATGCTAATTTTCTTATCTGAATTACACTACTTATATTTAAAAATCTATAACATAAACATCAAGTATGTTTCCCCTGCGTTACTCTGATATCTTAATATTTACCTACTTAATCTTCTGCTAGTTCTGGTTCGGACATTTATTATAGTTATCTTCCTTTTATTTTATTGAAATATCATCAAATCGGATTTATAGATTATTCTTTCTATTAAACATTAACCATACATACATGTATATGTAATCATTTTGTCATAAACTACCATCCACAAAAAGTTTCTCTTGTGTAAACATACAATTCATGCCAATATCAATCTCATATACATATAAACGTAATAATGCTATCATGCATTAGTATAAGCTATATATAACTCAAATGATATCTAAATGTATGATTTATATGCACAATTTGTAAACTAAACTCTACTTTAACATGCCATGCTTATGTAATACTTGAAAACCTTTTCTGAAATACTCTTTTCTGAAAACTTTTTGCTGAAAACTCTGTTTTACTTTTTCTTTCCAGAAAATCTATTTGAAAACTATATCTGAAAACGAGAGAGAGTTATGTCTGAAGTCTGTATTTCTGAAATATGTTTTCTAAAAATCTGATATCTTATAACTCATTTTTCTAAAAAACTGATATCTGAGTGATTTTTGAAAACTGACGCATGGGGGCGTTACGTATCACCGTCCCCCCATACGTCCTAGAACCAGATATGAAAATACATGATATTAGGGCGTTACGTATCGCCGTCCCCCAAGCCATAAACTGGAGCTGGGGATGCAGATCTATGCTACCACCCAAGCTCAAACAAGCTCAAAAATTGAGGTTTAGGGGCGTTACGTATCGCCGTCTCCCACACACAGGACCTGACATGCAGAAACCGAATTCTGGCCATGTTCCACGTTTATGTTGCTATTTGGTAATGTAAGCACGTTAGAGTGAATCAGGTAGCTTAATAATGACAGATATTGTTATTATTTTTTTATTTATTGAAGTTAATGTTAATGGAATCAAAAAGTGACGATAGTACATATTGGTATTTAATGAATCTTAAATAAATATTCATTTATAAATTATCATGATTTATTTTCATTAAAAAATATACAGGTAATGGATTTATAAAAAATAATCCATCAAATCTAGACAATATTATTTTTCTATATTAATTGATATAACTTCTCAAATTTTAACTAAATAAAAGCAATAAACAAATCATGAAAAGAGTTAATGAGCTCAAATTTAAATTTTAAATAAATAATATCAAATTAATATATTTATTAAACGGATTAATATTTTCTCTAATACTAATCGAATCGAACGAAAAATAAATTCTAAAGATTCCTTCCAGACTGGCTTTATAAATGCACCCGTCTCGAAAACGCAAAAGCACAGCACAGCAAAGCAAGGAAGATAATACTAAAAAATAAAAAAGCAATGGCACCTTCAGTGGAGAAGCAACAAAAGCCAAGCATGGCAGCTGAAGAAGAAGAAGAGACATATTCATATGCCATGCAACTTGCAAGTGCAATTGTTCTACCAGCAGTTCTGCAAGCAGTGACAGAGCTTGATATTCTTGAGATCATTAACAAAGCTGGTCCTGCTGCAAAGCTTTCTGCTTCAGAGATTGTTTCTCAAATTCCAAACCAAAATCCTGAGGCATCCATGATGTTGGATCGGGTACTCAGGCTTCTAGTCAGCTACAACGTGTTTCATTGCTCTTTTGTTGCTGGTGAAAGGCTCTATAGTCTTGCTCCCGTCTCCAAATACTTTCTGCGTAATCAAAACGGCGTATCGTTGCGTTCTTTTATGGACTTTACTCTGGACAAGAATATGTTTCCTGCCTGGTATATGCTCCCATTTTATTTATTTATTTATTTATTGGGTACTAGTTTCTACTTAGGCCAACCCTGAGCATTCAGAGGCACAAGGGGCAGCAAATTTATGAGACCCATTTTTCACATTTGGCTTCCTTTCTCTAATTTTTTATTTTATTTTTAAAAAAACAACCCTCATGTAAAGACTTTTGTTTAACTGAACTAATGTGTTTAGTTTTGTTACTTAAAATAGTAAGTAAATAAAATAATTTTACGAAAAACAAAATGGATCGGAATAACTTTTTTATATAAAATAAAAGTTAGAATTATATAAAGGGTGAAGTTATTTGTTACCCTCTAAAACTTACTTTGAATATTTTAATTTTAATAAAATTGTTTTAAGACAAAAATGCCTTTGATATGTTTACCATTAAGGACAATCTATTAAAAGTAATAAAACATAATTACTTCAAAATACACTCATTCAACAAATATTTTAAGGTTACCACTATCCTGGTGTATCTTCAGAAAAGAATTATTATTGTTTTGTAGGTTTCAATTGAAAAACCAAATTCTTAAAGGAGAAACTTCGTTTGATAAAGCCAACGGAGCGAGTCTCATTGAATACGGTGTGAAGGACTCCAGGTTTAACGAAGCTTTCAACAATGCAATGATTGGCCAAAGCTCAGTAACTATGGACAAGATCATAGAGTTGTACAAAGGCTTTGAGAAAGTTAAGCAGCTTGTTGATGTTGGCGGCGGCTTAGGAATCACCCTTAATATGATTACTTCAAAATATTCTCATATTAAGGGTATCAATTTTGATTTGCCTCATGTTATAAAAGAAGCTCCATCTTATCCTGGTATATTTTTAGCTAGCATATTTTATTTCGTTTTTAATCATGTACATGAGAAAAACTTAGTCAATATTTTCGGATTAACATAAATAAGTTATACATTATTTAAATTTCAGGCGTGACACATGTAAGCGGAGATATGTATGAAAAAATTCCTGAGGGTGATACAATTTTAATGAAGGTTAAGTAAATTTTTCTTTACATGTACTACTTTAAAAATAGAGTTAGATGACATTTTTTATGATAGAAAAATTGTTTCATGAAATATAAAACAAAAACATGTTATTTTTATGTCATAAAATGACTTGTTCATGAATTTATGACATATATGTGATTAAAATAAATCTATAGTTAAAACATGATAAATATATGTCATGTATTTAATTTATTATTATTTTTGAATTTTTTTGAACATAGGATGATAGAAAACTGTGACGAATTAAATGACGTCAGTTTCATGATATGTAATGTATTTAAATTTCTATTTTTTTAAAATTTTTTTAAACGTATGATGATAGAAATCTGTCATGAGTTAAATGACATATTTTTCACTTCACAACATATTTATATATCAAGTTCATTACTGGAAATTATTATTATGACAATTATTAAATATAAACATGAAATATTTTTGCAGTGGGTTTTCATTGGTTTGGATGATGATCAATGCGTGAAGGTGTTGAGGAATTGCTACAACACTCTTCCAGATGATGGAAAGGTACTTGTAATTGATGCAATTTTGCCAGAAGTGCCTGAGAATAGTGCTGCTTCAAGGGAAACCTCCATTTTTGATACAAGTCTCTTAATCCTTATTGGTCCAGCAAAGCAGCGGACCAAACAAGAGCTCAATGCACTTGCAACAGAAGCTGGGTTTAAGGGTATCAACTATGTATTTTGTGCTTGTAATTTTTATGTTACAGAATTCTGCAAATAGTTTGTGTTTGTGGGTGTGGGTGGTGGGGTGCCTGAAGAAGTTGTGAGTGATATGATTGTAAGACTATTTGCCAGCTTGTTAATTCGTCTTTATCTTTTTGTGCTTCTGAATAAAATGATCTCTTATTAGAGAATATTTATCTAGATCCATTGTTTGTGAATTGTTTGAGCTAGAGCATGGATTTATATATGTTGAAAATTCGAAATTTGTCTAAAGGTTCTAACCGTATGCGGAATATCACTTTATATAAGATAAGTCAAAGGTAAAGCAACTATGATTTGAATCAACAAGGACCATTAACTCTATGTAAATATAAAATAAAGTAAATATATCAAAGTAATAAATAAAATCAATACAAGAATTTTGTTCACTGAGTGGAAAACTCGCGCGAGTAAAAAACTACTATGGGTATAGGCTACCACCCTAATCCACTATATATGAGAAAACTTACAGCCATGGTATAGGACCTATGGTGACAACTTCACCGACTCGAATACCTATAGACTGTAATAACTCAAAGAACTCTCAGAGCCCGCACCAAGCGGCCTTCTTCAGAACCTCTAAAGCCTCTGAGTGGATCAACCTTGTGAACTCACAATGTCGGAACTCCGACTACCAATCTTACTCCTAGAGAACTCCGAAGGCTTAGGAAATTGGGTTATGATTGTGTTTATGTGTTGATAGTAAATCAAAACTCAATCTCACCAAAAGAAAGAAGATAAGGAAACCAAAGAAGTATTATAGGTCAATTGTTAAGAAGGTAGAACAATGTTGTAGCTCAGAATGATAGTTTTCCAACAGTTGATAAGGTGACTCTATGGTTGTTTATATAGGTAGGGTACATGTAATGTTTTCCTTGTATAAAAATGGCTTAAAAATACATCCAAAATAACACACTTACGCACAGTCGTTCGAACGCCACAAGAACACGTGACAAGTGTGAGCAGTTCCGTAAAACCGTTTGAACGTCCTAACGGGCGCACCTCGAATACGAAGCCTTTGGACAGTTTCATTCAAACGTGATTCCAACGTACCTCGAATGTGAAACCTCTGGAAGCTTTTGTTCGAATGTCTACTTATAAGAACCACGAACACAGAGCGTCCGAACCTAAAAAAGAACGCACCACGAACGCAAACCCTGACAGCTTCATCTGATGTCATCCAAATATTTATTCAATTGTACCAAGATCTTCAATACTCATTACAACTCAATTGAACTTGTTTTGTTATGAACATTGCCAACAAACATGGAACTAACAATCTCCTCATTTAGCATTCTATGTCAAAACCATATAATATAAAGACTATGGTAAAAGACCCAAAAATAAATAGCCAACTGCTCACCATGAAGACAGTAACTTATTACAATATAACTCGATCTAATACATAAACAAATAGTCTTGAAGTCGATGCCACCATAACCACTAATTATGCTCACATGAAACATCCACAAATAACATATCAAAATAACATATCAAGAAACCAATTAAAAATCACATGCAAGAGAATATGCAAACTTAACTTACTCCCCCTCACTAACAACCCTACCCAGTTAGCAAAATAACATACATGAAGTAAACAAAAAAACTTATAAAAAATACAGTATGCAAATTAAAACACAATATGCAATGACTAAATGCACACACAAGCACAAATAATGAGTTTTAAAAAAATTAAAAAAAAAAAGTCAAAAATGACTCAAAACAACATTTTAAACAAGTACAATGATACCCAGTCAGTATTCAGCTATTTATGACATGTGATAATATGCATAATTTTCTGCCATGTTAAATAATACAGCATGCATATTACGTAAACTCCAAATATAACAAGCACTTGGGTGAAAAATAAGTGCACAATAAGTCAAGGCTTAAGACCTTATTTTATGAGAGGGACACGACCAAAGAAGCCCTATATCATGACAAACCAAGTCCATAAAATAGGTGTTCAAACCCAGCGCTACTAGGACATGACAATAAGTAACATTGGTGTTGTTATAATATTCTCCCTCTAAATATAATGAGCTCATAAATAAAAACTCTTTCGAGCGAAGGGTTTGCCCTTATCTTTTGAATTTGGCTCATTTAATCTTTTACACTTGAGACTTATTTAAACTATTTTTTCTTTTACTTTTACAATAGGATATCATAAGGTCATCTAATCAAAGGTCACTCCATTTAGTGAGCTAAGTATGACAAAGATTAGATTATCAATCCAAAAACTCATACATGCGACCAAGCCTCAAGACATAAAAATGTGTATGTGATATGCAAACACAAGGTATATTAAGGGTTTCACACTCATGCATATAGAGCATGAAGAAAAATAAAAGCATATTACACATGTATAACCATATATCCTACATATCAGGACCATATACACATCATTTTACATGCTCTTTCAAGCCAGAAAATATTTTTGATCTTTTTCATTTTATATATATATTTTTTGTATTTTTCTTTTTGACCTAAAATAATAAAATACACAGCAAAACTTGTCATTATCCAATGGTTCATGGAGTTGTATCCCGAATGCAGATCACTATTGTCCACTCGGTATTGGCTATGAAATTTATGTCCGAATTTTCATCCTATATACTATAACAAAAACACACACACCCATATGTAGTGAAAATAAAAACTTACAATCGTGCAAACAAATAAAACACACATGTGCACATATATAATGGGAAAATATAAATGCACCAGCTAAGTAGAGTTGTACCGAAGTGCACTCTTATCACACCTTATATGATCAGGGCATTTTGACGTTATAGGGAAATAAGTTTCCTTTTTGTACCCAAATTTGTTTATGAACCTCTTTCACCTGAGGATTCCTTGTCAGTAATGCAAGTTTCTCACTATTGAAATGAGTTTGTTTAGCTAATGCATAAACTTGACGAACTAGATCTGAAGAATCAAATCTAGGTGAAACATTCTTAGGAATTTTCTTTTGTTTATGTAACAAGAAGAACTTGGGGCTAATGTGTAATGACATGCCACAGTGATGGAAAACAAACACAAACCTCGAATGAGAGTAAGGTTTATCAATAGCACCTCTAGATCGAGGTTGTGCACAGCATAAGGAACCACATGGGGAAACATTTGGTACTCAACAATGGGTTTCTTTCATAAGTCACGTGGAGGAGTGACAGACCCAGTTTTAGACATTGATGTCTTTTCACAACTTGAGTTAACAAAGTCTTCTCTTCTCTTTTCATAAGGAGACACACCAATACCTATCATGCGATCTAGTTTCTCAGTCCCACTAGAAAATACATATTTATGGGTTCTAACATTTTCAAGTTCTGCTTCTAAGAATTTGACTTTATCAACTAGTCTCTTATTCCTCTTCTCAAGGTCATCAATAACAGTAAGGCTCTTTGTAACACCCCTAGAGAGGCAAGATGCTACCGGCAGGAGACAAGATTGACCAATCTCCATAAGCCTCTAAGTTTATCGAAAATTTAGCGTGATGTATCCAAAAACCTGGACAACCTGGATCACAATACAACATCAAAGAGAAACTAAGAATACATCAAACAAAAAAAAAGACCTCAGGTCCACATAAATCTCATCAAAATCATATCTTAGGGGCTCCGCCCACACCATCTATCAACACTCAAGGGCTCTGTGCCCACCACAGCATAAACAATCAAATCATTTACTAATGTATATATATATATATATATATATATATATATATATATATATATATATATATATATATATATATATATATATATATACAGACAGCGTGTTCAGCACGATAATAAAATATATTAATCTCAAATCATCTACTTTCTAAAGCTTATCCCAGGACAATTGCGAGGGTGACTGCCGCTTGAGTGATCCGCGCCTCGAGCATGACTTCCATAGTTGAAATGGTTGACCGATCAGGTAGCCAACCTACAAAACTAGCAAACCGGTTTGGTGTGAGTTATAAGAACTCAGTAAGTAACCATGCTGGCACTACAAACAAAACATACAAGTCATTTACATTAGAAGTTTTTCAGAATTTACAAGTTATTACGATTCTTAGAATTATCAGCTTCTTATTATCTTTTATATTTTATCTATATCAAATTTTCATATTTACAGACCGGTGCATAATAACACGCGTATAACGTAAGCGCACGTATCGTTCAAGTAGTATACAAAGTATCGATCCCACGAGTACTTAATACCTAAACTATTAATTTATGAAGTCAAATTCTTACGAGTATCTAATGGATTGATTGTTTGATTGGATGATGACTTAAAACAAGTAAATAAAATTATGCGAAAGTAAATTGATGAAAATTAAAGATTATTAAACTATTAGGGTTGTGAATCTTTCCAATATCTTTTAAAGATGAAGTTGATATTTCATGTTTCTATGATATATTAGTTAACTAACCTGGACCACAAAATTATGCAAAAGCCTTTGTCAATGGTCAGATACAAATACTCAGTGTAACTCAATTAATCATATGTCTATGTCAACCAAATTACCTGAATTCATTAATATTAAGTTCTAACTATGGCTGCCCCCGCCCGACAGGTATATATCTATCCTGTAAGGAAATCTATTAAAGAGTTATTTATCCTCAAGGAAGATCGTGGACTATTAAGTCTAAGGTTGAAACCTAAATTTCCTTTGTCAAGTTTATTTTACGTTTACCAGATCAATTTTATTAATGGTCAGTTAACAAGAAGTATTAAGCTTAAGACTTAATAAATAAACCTTTATATTACCCAAACTATAAAATAACCCCTTATAAACCGATGATATTGTAATTCATCACAACTCCAGATAACAGACTTAGTTACGACACATATCTAAGGCTAATAAAAACTTAAATAAAATAAAAGAAATAAAGTAATGCTAAAAATAAAATAAAGTAAATGTTGTAAGTAAATGTTGGAAAGTAAATGCTGGAAATTTAAAAATGTAAATTTACAATAAAAGAAAATGTTGAGGTTAAATGATTCACTTTATTACTTCTATTTTAGATATCTCCCTTATTATAATATTTTAACTTTGCGTGATAATTATCAACCAGTCATATAAGCGGTATCCTGATTTAATCAAATTTATAATTAATTACCAACCAACCATACAGGCGGTATCCAACTTAGTCAGGTTAAAACCAATTTCATAATTAAGTCCAACCGACCAATAAGGCGGTATCCTCATTAAGTCAAGGTTTAAATAGTTTATATATTATAATTAAGGGAGATTAATCTAAATTTTAGTAATAAAAGCTTTACCTTTTACCTCAGCAATGAGGAATTACCTCCTCATTACTGAAAAGTAAAGAAAGGAAAGTATTATTTTGTAAAAGTAAATTGCAGAAAGTAAAGACTGAAAAGTAAAGAAAAGAAAGTACAAATGCGAAAATTAATTACTGAAAGCAGTAAATAAACAAACAAGATACAATTTTCTTAGTATTTTTAAGGAAATAGATAGAAGAAAGTATGAAATGAATTCTGAAATCGAACTCAATTTATAGACATCTCCGGACTTCGCGCGTCATGACGCATGCAACATTACGCATTGCGACGCACCGTTGATTGCTGCCATGTGTCATTGGCTTCTCGGAGATGGTGACACGTGGCACGGCTAAATGATTATTTCAATTATTGGCTGACGTAAGTGCTGACGTGGCGACCACTGAATTATTGTGCTGACATCATTGATGACGTATGTGCTGATGTGACGTTGACATGGTGATGATGATTGTCGGCAGCATGTGATGATGACACGTGGCAGGCGCTGTTGAGTATAAAATATATCAATGTTTACCGCCTCTTTTTTACCTAATATTTTATTTAGTTTCTCGGGTTTGATGAATATTTTGATGTATTTTGTAGATAAATAAAGTATTGGGACTTAATGGAATCAACTCGGGGCTAAAATGATGAAATCCTGAGCAAAAAATGGCGAAAACGCAAATTTAGCATACGCGTCACGGAGTGTAGTCCTAAATTCTAGTTTTACGCAAGAATGGTATTCTGGCCATAACTTTTTCATCCAATATTCCATTGAGCTGATTCAAATTCCAGATTAAAGAAGACACAAAGATCTACAACTTTTAAGTTTCAAATATTTTCTAATTATGAAGTTTGTAAGACCGAAATTGATGAATAATACAGTGTATTTTGTGTAATTACTATAGTCATTTTCAAAAAATAAAAAAAAATTAATAAAATTAAAAATTAAAAATTATCAAACTTCCACCAAACATGCTTGCATGTTTGGTGGAGGATTTGGTGTCATGTTTGGTGCCATGTTTGATTCCATGTTTGGTGCCATGTTTGATGGAGCAATTGGTGGAGAAATTGGTGGAAGCCTTTAGATTTTCTGATGAATACCTAGCTAAACTTTGTAAATTTTCCATGCTTTCTTTGGAGGAATTTCTCCATGAAAACCTAAAGGAAAGTGTCTTGTATATTTATTTAACTTCTCTTGTATTTTCTTTTTATTTAATTAATAAAATTTTGTGTGTTTTCTTTTACAGCATGAGCAGGTAATCTCATTCTGCTGAGGTGAAAATGTGGGACTTTTAATATAATAAATTAGATTAATCTCCCTTATTTTAATTAAAATTTGGATTAATTAGTTACCGCCTATATGGCCGGTTTAGGTGACAACCTTAATTACCGCCTATATGGTCGGTTTTTCACTTCAGACGTAGTTTCCGCCTATATGGTCGGTTTAGGTAATAACCTTATTACCGCCTATATGGTCGATTGGATTTAATTGAGATAAATGAAATTAAAAGAGATTAAGAATAAGAGATTTCTAATTTTGAAATATTAAGAATAAGAGAGATTTCTAATTTTGAAATATTAAAAGTGGATCATCTAATCCCATCATTTTCTTTTATTGTACTTTTACATTTTTAAATTTCAGCATTTACTTTATGTCTTTTATTTTATTTAAGCTTTTATTAGCCTTAGATATGTGTAGTAACTAAGTCCGTTATTTGAGGTTGTGATGAATTCCAATATCACCGGGTTATAATGGATTATTTTATAGTTTGGGTAATATAAAGGTTTACTTATTAAGTCTTAAACTTAATACTTCTTGTTAACTGACCATTAATAAGATTGATCTGGTAAACTTAAAATAAACTTGACAAAGGAATTTTAGGTTTCAACCTTAGACTTAATAGGCCACGATCTTCCTTGAGGATAGATAACCCTTTAATAGTTTTCCTTACATGATAGACATATACTTGTCGGGCGGGGGTAACCACAATTGGAACTTAATCTTAATGAATTCAGGTAACTTGGTTGACATAGACATATGATTAATTGGGTTATACTGGGTATTTGCATCCGACCATTGACAGAGGCTTTTTCAGAATTTCGTGTTCCAGGTTAGTAAACCAATATATTACACAAACATAAAATAACCACTTCATCTTTTAAAAGATATTGGAAATATTCACAACCCTAGATAGTTTCCTAATATTGAATTTTCCTAAACCTACTTTCACGCCATTTTATTTACTTGTTTTTAAATTTAAAATCATCATCCAATCAATCAATCCATTAGATACTTGTAATCATTTGACTTCATAAATTAATAGTTTACGTATTAAGTCCCTGTGGGATCAATATTTTTTATTCTATTTAAACGATACGTGCGCTTGCGTTATACGTGTGTGATTACGCCGGTCAAGTTTTTGGCGCCGTTGCCGGGGACTTATTTATCTTTCACTATTAGTTTTGGTGTTACATACCTTTACTTGTATCTAATTTCTTTTTACTTATTGTTTTTATTTTCTTTTGTTTCAGGTTCTCATACACCACATGAGACGAACCAGAAGCTTTGAACTCTGACCGCTTGACCCAGAGATTGAAAGAACCATCAGACAATTGAGAAAGGAAAGGCGAGAAGGGCAAGAAGAAATTGTTAAGATGGAACCTGGACCTTTAGAAGTTGCACCACAATTCCCATTCGAGACGGAACCATTCCAGTGGTTGACGGCTTCATTTCCTGTATTGTACTTCCTCTCTTACTAGTAAATACGTGTGACATCAAAACATGCATTCAAATGATATAGCAGTCAGTTCAGTCTGGGGGGAATGCACCTGAAGATCCTAATGCCCGCATCAGCAACTTCCTGTAAGTTTGCGGCACTTTCAATTACAACCGAGCAGCTGAAGAAGCAATGAGACTGCGTGTTTTTCCATATTTCTTGAAAGACATAGCCATGACTTGGCTACATTCATTAACAGCAGGTTCCATTATAACTTGGAACACTCTAGCCACCAAATTCCTTACAAAGTACTTTCCACCAGCCAGAACAGAAAATTTGAGGAATGACATCATATCCTTTATACAACAAGATTCTGAATCCCTCTGCGAAGCTTGGGAAAGATTCAATGATTTGCTCCGGAAATGTCCTCACCATGAGATTGCAAAGTGGCTACAAGTCCAAACCTTCTATAATGGACTTTCTGGAATATTGAGAACCACAATTGATGCTGCTGCTGGAGGAGCTTTAATGGCAAAATGAGAAGATCAAGCCTGAGACTTAATTGAAGAAATGGCCAATAATAATTCTTTGTGGCCAACAGAAAGGAGCATGATTCAACGAATCGCATGAATTTATGAAGTTGGAGCCAACACAACAGTGAATACCAAGCTAGATCAGATATGCAAATTCTTGGAAACTCTCGACATGCAAGGTAATATTGGATCCACAAGTTCACCATATGGAGGAGCACCAAAACCAAACCAACATAAAAAACGATGAATTACGTCAACAATTTCAACAAACAGAGGAACAATCCATATTCCAACACCTACAACCCAGGGTGGAGGAATCATCCCAATTTCACAGGAGCAACAATTCAGGGCAAATGAACAACCCACCACCCGGATTCCAACAGCAAAACAAAGGCCAGGAGCAGGCAAATGAAACAGGAATAACAGAAGTGCTGACCCATTTGAAAAAGATAGAAGCAAAACACGACTCTCAAGCATCTAGGTATGATGCTTTGTTTCAATCCCATGCAGCATTAATTCAAAGTTAATCTGCTTCTATTAAAGCATTGGAGAATCAAATTAGACAACTGGCCAATGCTCAGACTTACAGACCACCAGGTAACCTTCCTAGCAACACAGAACCAAATCCAAGGAACATGAGGAAGGAGCAATGTCATGCCATCATATTAAAAAGCGGTAATGAAATCAATAAAAATGTTGGAGTCAAGGCAACTACTGAGGAAGTTACAAAAGAAAACAGCAAAGCAGTTCCACAGATGGAGGAAAAAGAAGCAAAGGAAAAAGATCAAATCACTTTACCTCCACCTTTTCCACAACGTCTTCAGAAGAATAAACTAGACAATCAGTTTTCTTGGTTTTTGGAGATCTTCAAAAATCTGCATATCAACATTCCATTTGCAGAAGCTTTGGAACAAATGCCCAGCTATGTCAAATTAATGAAAGACATTGTTTCACCAAAACAGATATTGGAATATTATAAGATAGTAGCATTATTAGAAGAATGCGGCGCTATCATTCAAATGAAACTTCCTCCAAAGTTGAAAGATCCTGGCAGTTTCATTGTTCCTTGCACCATGGGAGAACATGACTTCAGTAAGGCTTTGTGTGATTTAGGTGCAAGTGTTAACTTGATGCATTTTTCTATTTACAGGAAACTGTAGATTGGAGAAACAATGCCCACTTCAGTCTCTCTACAACTTGTTGATAGAATGCTCATATTTCCGAGAGGTGTAGTTGAAGATGTGCTGGTCAAAGTTGACAAATTCATTTTCCCAGCAAATTTTATTGTCCTCGATATGGAGGAAGACGAAGACGTGCTGATCATCATCGGGAGACTATTCTTGGCTACAAGTCGAACCATTATTGATGTACAAAAATGAGAACTAACCATGAGGGTACAAGACCAAGAAGTAACATTCAATGTTTTCAAAGCCATGAATTTCCCGAATGATGAGAAGGAGGAATGTTTCAGACTTGATGTGATAAATAGTACCGCCTAAACCTGCGATGCAATACAAAGTTCTACATATAAACTTAAAGCATGTCAATTACTTATGGAGCCTGAAGATAAAGTGTATTGCGCACTGAAGAAGCCAAGTCTTGCCCTACAAGCAATAGAAGAGAAACAGTTCCACCAGCTTAACGAATTGGAGGAATTTAACATTCAGCCTTTTGAGAATGCGAAATTGTACAAAGAAAATGCCAGGAAAAGACATGAAAAGAAGTTAGTGTGCATACAACTGGAACCAGGGCAGAAGGTACTGTTAAACAAATCAATGGTGAAACTCTTCCCATGGAAGCCAAATTCAAAGTGGTCAGGTCCTTTCCTAATCACCAAGGTTTTACCAGATAAAGCCGTTGAGTTACATTATCCTGACTCCAACAAAACATTCAAGGTTAAAAACAAGCGTGTCAAGAACTATTGGGGAGAATCAATTGATCAAAAAAAAGAAAGTGTCACACTTTCAAATCCAGCCTAACGTTCGGGCAGTCATGTCTAGCTGACGACATTAAACTTAGCACTAGCAAGGAGGCAACCTATGCAAATTTGTGTATATATTGTGATCTGGTGTGTTTTATTTTTGTGGGTTTAATTTGTGTAGGTAAAGTCAAATTTCATAATGGAAGAAGTTCTCGCAAGTCTTCACAAGCAATTTCCTTCTCTCCCTCAAAATTCTCTAATGAAAGTCTACAAAGCTCGCTTGGAATGGATGAGACTACTGATGATCAAAGGTATTCATAATGACAATCGTTGGATTATTGAAGCACGGGTCTGATTGGCAGGTGAGTCTTCTGACTCTTTTATTTCATATCTGCCCGGTTTAAGAAGAAGCACGTATGCTAAAAAGAGAAGAGCCAAAAGAATGGGTGTTTGCTACAAATGTGCTCGTATGTTTTGTAATACTCGTTGTCGTTCTTTAGGAATGGTGTCTGATAACCACGATGATAAGATTAATTTCATTAAGGATGGCTTGAGTAAAGTCTTTAGATGACATAAGACTCTTGAGACACATCCCAATGGATATGTGTATCATGAAATTCGTATGTTATATGCACAATTCTGTAAAGAAAGACAATAGTTAAGTCTCGGGAATCTGACTTTAAAAGACCCTGTTTGCCAATTTATAAGAAAATTGGATGAGAAGCTTGTCCCTGACGCATAGACGTCAATCAAGTTGTTACTTTCCTATAAATATTATATCTCTTTGCCTTTTCCTTATAATTGTGATTTGTTTTGTTATTTTCTTTTATTTTCTCCGACAGGATCCAGATCTTTTTTACTATCACAATTTATTTTACTATTTAACTAATAATTGTCATTTGAAGTCATCCAGATAAAAATGGAAGCTACTTCAAGAAGACGAGTTGAAAATATTTGTGTGTTTTGCGGTATTAGCGTTAGTGTTAAACCAGAATATGTAACGGCATCACATGAATTGGGTCGAGTCATTGCTGCAAAGAATATGCACTTAGTATATGGCGGTGGCAATTTTGGACTAATAGGGATCGTTTCAAAGGCTGTACATGAAGGAAACAGTCAAGTTTTGGGAATCATCCCAAAACCCTTGGCGGAGGCGAATCTTATTGGACCATCAAACAGAGAGGAACTGATCGTGCCATGTATGTCTAAACAACTGGTAGAAATGATTAATTGTGCTGATGCTTTTATTGCTTTGCCAGGTGGTTTGGGCGCAATGGAGGAAATTTTTACAGTACTATCTTGGGCGAACTTGAACATGCACCAGAAACCGCTTGAACTGTACAATTTTGAAGGATTTTATGATTTTCTTTGTGTGTTTCTTGATGATGTCCGGAGAAATGGATTCGTGTCAAAACCTGTAAAAGAACTTCTCTTTACTGCCAGAACTGCCCCAGATTTAATTGACCAAATATTAGACTTTGAACCACAAATTGACCCTATCATTTCCAAAATAAACTGGTCCGAGAATGATCGTGGTAAAAGGCGTCGGATTAATCTGGATTTTAACCTGTAACTTTTCATTTAGATGTAAAATTTCAACTAACCAGGTACGATTTTCTAAACTCTTCTTTTATTGTTTAAGAAATTGGGGACAATATCTCATTTAGGTTTTGGGGAGGGGAATAGTTAATTTATATCTTGTTTTTATTGTTTTATTTTTAGTCTAAAATTTTTGAAAAATCAAAAAATATTTTGTGTTTTTAACATGACTAATCAGGTGAAATTGGTGTGAGATAGTTGTGTAAGGAATTTCCATTCTTGAGACGTATCTCAACCTATTTCGGAACAAGTTAATTTTTGTTTATTTCCTTTTGAATTATTTAATTTGTGAATTCTCAATAATACTGACTAAAATGAATCTTCACATGCTCAGTTGACAGGTATTATCAACTTGCATGGTAACATACGGACATGAGAAGTAATTGACGAGTTTGTAATATTCAATGCTCTAGTTTAATTGGAGGAAACAACTAAAAAAGCGATGGGATAAAAAAAAAGAAAAAAAAATGTATAAAAAAAAACGTCTGAGATCCGAGTTATTAAGTCTGTAAGGGTGTCTTAACACCTAGTGCTCTAAAACCAACTGGTTTGGGAGTCATTGGCCCAGAGCTCGTTATATGGATCGAAGATGTTGACAAAAAAATATATATCTGAAGTCTGAGTAATTAAGTCCGTAGGGGTCTTTTAACACCTAGTGCCCTAAAACCAACTGGTTTGGGAGTCACTGGCCCAAAGCTCGCGACATAGATGGAAGATATTATATATAAATAAAAAAATTAATAAAAGAAAGAAAAATCAGGAAAATCTATTTCATTGCTTAAAAAAAGTGTGAATTCTGATATAACTTTAGGACAAAAATATTACTCTCTTTTCAACTGCACTTGTGACTATTGTGGGTAAAATGAGTTGATTAATATTTTGTTGGCTGTGTATATGGAGAATGGTAAAAATAATCGGAGAATCTACTTATTCCGTAATTTAGAAAGAAAGAAAACAACTATTAACTTGGATAAGAAGTTTTACTTGTTTAGTCACTAACTTCTTTATTCTATTTTCTCTTGTCTTTTTGCTTTTGTGTGCATTAGTTTTACTATCTTTTTACTTTTATCAAACGTTTGTGGGTATCGTTGTTGTTAGCCCTCACGAGACTACAACTCGTCCACTAGGGACACCTAGGGGTTTAAAGGCTTATTGCATATGCTAAATGCAACCGTGATCCATACAAAAGTGGCTTAGTTTAATTTTAACTTTTTTTTGTATTTTATTTTTTTTTCTCGAGGACTAGCAAAATGTTAGGTTTGTGGGTGTGATGAGCGGAAAATATATCAATATTTACCGCCCCTTTTACCTAATATTTTGTTTAATTTCTCGGTTTTGATGAACGTTTTGATGTGTTTTGTAGATAAATAAAGTATCGGGACTTAATGGAATCAACTCGAGGCTAAAACGATGAAATCCGGAGTAAAAAATGGCGAAAACGGAAATTTACCATACGTGTCACGAAGTGCAATCTTAAATTCTAGTTTTACGCAAGTTTGGTATTTTAGCCATAAATTTTTCATCTGATATCCGATTGAACTGATTCAAGTTCCAGATTAAAGAAGACACAAATATCTACAACTTTAAGGTTTTAAATATTTTTGAATTCTGAAGTTTGTAAGACCGAAATTGATGAATAATCTAGTATATTTTGTGTAATTACTAAAGTCATTTTCAAAATATAAAATAAAAATAATAAAATAAAACAATAAAAATTGTCAAACTTCCACCAAACATGCTTGCATGTTTGGTGGAGGATATGGTGCCATGTTTGGTGTCATGTTTGATGCCATGTTTGATGCCATGTTTGATGGAGTAATTGGTGGAGAAATTGGTGGAAGCCTTTATATTTTCCTATAAATACCTAGCTAAACTTTGTAAATTTTCCATGTTTTATTTGGAGGAATTCTCCATGAAAACCTAAAGGAAAGTGTCTTGTATATTTATTTAAGTTTTCTTGTATTTTCTTTTTATTTAATTAATAAAATTTTGTGTGTTTTCTTTTACAACATGAGCAAGTAATCTCATTCTGCTGTTGTGAAAATGTGAGACTTTTAATATAATGAATTAGATTAATCTCCCTTATTTTAATTAAAATTTGGATTAATTAGTTACCGCCTATATGGCCGGTTTAGGTGAAAACCTATTTACCGCATATATGGTCGGTTTTTTCACTTCAGACGTAGTTTCCGCCTATATGGTCGGTTTAGGTAATAACCTTGTTACCACCTACATGGTCGGTTGGATTTAATTGAGATAAATGAAATTACTGGCTTTATGGTCTGGTAAATTAATCGGTAAATATTGAGAATAAGAGAGATTTCTAATTTTGAAATATTAAAAGTGGATCCTCTAACTCATAATATTTTCTTTTATTGTACTTTTACATTTTTAATTTCCAGCATTTACTTTATTTAATTTCCAGCATTTACTTTATGTCTTTTATTTTATTTAAGCTTTTATTAGCATTAGATATGTGTCGTAACTAAGTCTGTTATTTGGGGTTGTGATGAATTCCAATATCACTGGGTTATTATGGGTTATTTTATAGTTTGGGTAATATAAAGGTTTACTTATTAAGTCTTAAACTTAATGCTTCTTGTTAACTGGCCATTAATAAGATTGATATGATAAACTTAAAATAAACTTGACAAATGAATTTTAGGTTTCACCCTTAGACTTAATAGTCCACGATCTTCCTTGAGGATAGATAACCCTTTAATAGATTTCCTTATATGATAGACATATACCTGTCGGGCGGGGGTGACCACAATTGGAACTTAATCTTAATGAATTCAAGTAACTTGGTTGATATAGACATATGATTAATTGGGTTACACTAGGTATTTGCATCTGACCATCGACAGAGGCTTTTGTAGAATTTCGTATTCCAGGTTAGTAAACCAATATATTACACAAACATAAAATAACCACTTCATCTTTTAAAAGATATTGAAAAGATTCACAGCCCTAAATAGTTTCCTAATATTGAATTTTCCTAAACCTACTTTCACGCTATTTTATTTACTTGTTTTTAAATTTAAAATCACAATCCAATCAATCAATCCATTAGATACTGGTAAATATTTGACTTCATAAATTAATAGCTTAGGTATTAAATCCTCGTGGGATCGATACTTTTTATACTACTTGAACGATACGTGCACTTGCGTTATACATGTGTGATTACGCCGGTCAGGCGCACGTTAGCAAGTTTGCTTTGATGTTGAAACGTGGCTGGTACATGTTAGCAATGGCGCATGATAGCAAAATTATTTGATTGTGACACGTGTTCGGTGCATTTTAGTAGTATCTGGCGCACGTTAGCGGTCGCGATGCAGGTTACGAGTCGCGACGCCCAAAAGACAGTTTTGCCATTTTTGTCCGTTTTTCACTGTTTTGGCCCTGATTTGATTCCAGAGAGTCCTGAAACTTTATTTATCTAGAAAATAACATAAAACACATCAAAATATTCACAAAACTCAAGAATCTACACAAAATATTAAGTTAAAAGAGTGGGAAATAGTGATCTATGTACACTCATCACACCCCCAAACCTAACATTTTGCTAGTCTTCGAGCAAAACAACAAAATAAAATGCAATAAACAACTTTAAAATAAAATTAAACTAAGCCACTTTCGTAGGGATCACGGTTGCATTTAGCGTATGCAACAAGCCTTTAAACCCATAGGTGTCCCTAGTGGACGAGTTGTAGTCTCGTGAGGGCTTACAGTGACGATACCCACAAACGTCAATATTAAAACTAATGCACAGAAAAGCAAAAAAAAAAAACAAGAGAAAAGAGAATAAACAAGTTATTGACTAAACAGGTGAAACTCTTTATCCAAGTTAAGAGTTGTTTTCTTTCTTTTAAATTTTCAAATAAGTAAATTCTCTGATTATTTTTACCATTCTCCATACACATAGCTAACAAGATATTAATCAACTTATTGTGCCCACAATATTCACAAGTGTAGTTGAAAAAAGTAATATTTTTGTCCTAAAGTTATATCAGAATTCACGCTTTTTTTTAAGCAATGAAATATTTTTCTGATTTTTCTGATTTTTTTTATATTTTGCGAAAAGTAAATAAAGCAACATCTTCAATCCATGTAACGAGCTTTGGGACAGTGACTCCCAAACCAGTTGGCTTTAGGGCACTAGGTGTTAAGACACCCCTATGGACTTAATAACTTGGATTTCAGATATCTCTTTTTATTTTTATAACATCTTCGATCCATATAGCGAGTTTTGGGCCAGTGACTCCCAAACTAGTTGATTTTAGGGCACTAGGTGCTAAAACACCCATTCAGACTTAATTACCTGGATCTCAAACTTTTTTTTTAATTCCATCGCTTTTTAGATGTTTCCTCCAATTAAACTAGAGTACTGAATATTACAAACTTGTCAATTACTACTCATGTCCGTATATTACCATGTATGTTGATAATACCTGTCAACTGAGCATATGAAGATTCATTTTAGTCAGTATTATGGAGAATTCAAAAATTAAATAATTCAAAAGGAAATAAACAAAAATTAACTTGTTTCAAAATAGGTTGAGATACGTCTCAGGAGTGGAAATTCCTTACATAATTATCTCACACCAATTTCACCTGATTAATCAAGTTAAAAAAAAAACACAAAATATTTTTTTAATTTTTGTAAAATTTTTAAATTTTTTTGATTTTTTTCGAAAATTTTAGACTTAAAATCAAATAACGTAATAAAAATAAGATACTAGTCAACTATTCCCCATCCCCAAAACTAAATGAGGCATTTCCTTACATAATTATCTCACACCAATTTCACCTGATTAATCAAGTTAAAATTAAAAAAACACAAAATATTTTTTTACTTTTTGTAAAATTTTTAAATTTTTTTGATTTTTTTCAAAAATTTTAGACTTAAAATCAAATAACGTAATAAAAATAAGATACTAGTCAACTATTCCCCATCCCCAAAACTAAATGAGGCATTGTCCCCAATGTCTAAGAAGTGGAATAAGAGTTTAGAAGAAAGTATCTGGTTAGTTGAAATTCTACATCTAAAAAGAAAATTAAAGGTTAAGTCCCAAATTTATCCGATGCTTTTTACCACGATCATTATTAGACCAGTTTATCTTGGAAAGGATAAGGTCAATTTTTGGTTCAAAGGCTAAAAGTTGATCGATTAAATCATGGTCAGTCCTGGCAGTGAAGAGGATATCTTTTACAGGTTTTGACACGAACCCATTTCTCCGGGCATCATCAAGAAACACACAAAGAAAATCATAAAATCCATCAACATTAAACAGTCCAATCAGTTTCTGGTGTATGTTCAAGTTCGCCCAAGATAGTACTGTAAAAATTTCCTCTATCGTACCCAAGCCACCTGACAAAGTAATAAAAGCATCAGCATGGTTAATCATTTCTACCAGTCGTTCAGACATACTTGGCATAATTAGTTCTTCTTCGTTTGATGGTTGTAGACACTACATTTTTGCATAAGCCCGATGACGAGCCTCGAATGGAGGCACTACCTGAAAAGTTACGAAAGTTGCGGGAAATGAATGCCGGAAGAAAGAAAACCTCCAAAATTAACCACATCGGATTGGAACTCGCTAGCCCGCCTCGGATTCACTCAGTCAGTTTCTGTTTCAAATCTTAGCCTCGGCCCAAAACCCCTGCAACCTATGAAAACCTATCCATGCAGCACACGCCCAAGGCCCACACAAAGCCTATCATGCACGCCCAAGCCTTCCCAAATAAAAAAATCTCATGCAAAACACATGTCAAAATCCCTCAAATCACCTTCCAATTTAACAAGATTGTGAATCTCATCCTCACCAAAATTATTAGATTTTATTCCTTAAATAAATTGATAGAATATCTCCCAATTTTGCTTGATTTTATTTCTAAGATTATGAGATCCCTTGGCATTATAAAAAGACAACAAAACTAAACCCTAAAGAATGCTTTTTTTCTCACACCTAAGACACATGGCAATCAAAGACAAAACAAAACCTTAAACCCTCTTATTTCTCCTCACCACCGAACACCAAAAAAAAAACACAAGCAAAAAAAAAAAACACAAATAAAAAAAACAAAAAAGCCAAGCCACACACAGCAATAAACAAAATAACAAAGCCATCCCACAAAAGCAGGCCACACACAGCAATAAACCAAACAACAAAGCCAAGCCACAAAATCAAGCCACACGACAATAAACAAAACAACAAAGCCATCATAAAAAAGCCGGCCACCAACCAAAACAAAAACCAATCAATAAACTGAACCAACCAAACAACAAAAACCAATCAACAACAACCCTACATCTCGAGACACAAGCCAGCAAAAACAAAGCAAAATAACAACCCCTCTACCGATCAAACAAAATACAAAACAATAAAGCAGCCCCTAACCGAAACAATAACCCTCAAAATCAGCAGCCCTCCACCTTCAAGAACAAAAACCTATGGCACTTTTGAGGCTACACCCTGCATGCCAACAAACACAAAAACAACAAACCCTAAGGACCTCCACTGACCGAAACAAACAACAAAAAGACAAACCCTTCACCGACAGCACCAAGCCAACCCCTCAAACACACAAAACAGCCCTTCATCGACAGCACTAAAACACACAAAACAACAGCCCTTATCATTAAAAAACAGTCCAAATACAATCCAAAAAACCACTTAAAATCAGTCCCAAAAATAGCCCATAAAAAACGCACAAACAGTTCTAAAAACCATCCCAAAATAGCGAAAATAGCAGCCTAAAAATAGCGAAAAAGCAAGCAGAAAATAGCAAAACAGCGAGTGAAATAGCAAACCAGCAAACCAGAAAAACAACAAGCTTTAATCCTTCCAGCGATGGCTTAACGCACTTCCGAGAAGTAACTTAAAAGGTAAGACCTGAGGGCACCCTTTATTATATTTATTTTGTTGTTCTGGACGCGGTATGCTTGGTTGGATGTGAAATACGTCCAGCCGGGCATGCAAAGTCCTACATCAAAGACGACCAAATCTTTTGGCCATATCTTCTTTCTCTAGCATTTTGTTGTATTTATTTTTATTTTTATTTTTCTATCAATTTATTGTTATTTATTATCTCGTATTTAGTTTTTTTATTTACCTTTCTATCTATTTATCTTTATTTTATCGCTTCGCTTTTACCTTTGTTTATGTTTTGATATATTATTTCACAATTACTTTCATGTCCGTTTATATTGTGTTAATGATTGTGTGTGTTATCCCTTGCGGTATATCAGATGGAAACCCATACATAAATTCTGTAGCCGAATCTGAATGGACGATAATGCGGTATCTACTTGGGATACAACTCCATGTACCACTCGGGAAATATTCATGTATGCGTGTTTATGTCATTATTGATGATATTTTTGTAAGAACATTCGAACTCGTTTTCGAACGCAACTCGAACGCAAGCATTATGACTCACTCTGTTCGAACGTTTTTTCAAACGCAACTCGAACGCAAGCATTCTGCCTCACTCCATTCGAATGCATTTTCAAACGCTACACGAACGTGAACTTTCTGGAACACTTCATTCAAACACGTTTACGAACACTACACGAACGCGCACGCACTTGACAACCTCTTTCTTTATATTTTATACATTTTTATCTCTTTAGTTATTTATTTTGCATTATGCGCTTAAATTATTTGCATTTATTATTAACGTTTTTTTTACTGTTCTTATAATTTATATTATCGTACTTCTTTATTTAATATGCTTTTGGAACTATGTATTTGCTTTTATTTATATTCATGTTTATGAGTGTGCAAATTTGTGTGTTTATTTGAAGTATCTTGCATGTGCTACATAAGACTTGGTTATACCATTGTGTCAACCTGTCCATTATACTGGCATAAGTAAGGGACCATTCCGAACCCAACGGTTTGAGGTCTTCCCCTGCGAGGGGTGAGTGTGGCCTTAAATTATTTCCCAGTTCACACTGGGTAGCGACACCTTTATTCTCTGGTTTAGTCCCCCGTGGGCTACTCCGTACTCTCTATGGGCTGCGAGCCCAACAGTGTCATGGTCGTCAAACATCATAGGTATAGTGGTAAATCCCGCTTCGCTCCTACAGATGGCGAATCGACTGGGGATAGAAAATTGGCCCCGAAATAATACCTTGTAGTGTCCGTGGCTTTGGCTTTGGTTTTTAAGTCTCATATATTTTGCATACCCTTCTTTCCCCGATGGCGTTATGTATCATGAAGTCACTTTCACTCAAGGTGGCGGATCGTTATATGGAGTCATCACCCGTTGGCACGTGCCTTAGGGTATAAAAAAGGCTCGCCTCGCTCACTTGGTCGCTCGAACCATTGTGTGAGGAGACCTAGTTGTGAGCAACCCTTCACCGGCATGAGCCTTTATCCATACCCTTATAAGCCCACATATGAACCATAATTATATTTCTCTAGAAGCTACCCATATTCTTTTATATGGGACCATTATCATTTGGATCATTTTGGACCTCTCGTCATAGGATACGAACTTTTTGGGCCACTTAAACTGGGACAAGTTTGCATCTTATGGTAATTGGGCAAAAAGTTTGCATCTTTTTGTTGGAATCCAGGTGGTGGATTGTTCTTTTGCCCTGAATTGTTGCTCCATGTGAAATCGAGATGATTCCTCCACTCTGGGTTGTAGGTGTTGGAATATGGATTGTTCCCCTGTCTATTGAAATTGTTGACATAATTTACAGTCTCATTTTGTTGGTTTGTCTCTAATTCTGGTGCTCCTCCATATGGTGAACTTTCGGATCCAGCATTAACCTTCATGTTAAGAGTTCCAAAATTTGTGCAAATCAGATCCAGCTTGGAATTCACTGCTGTGTTGGCTCCAACTTCATAAATTCCAGCAATTCATTGAATCATGCTTCTTTCTGTTGGCTACAATGAATTGTTGTTGGCTATTTCTTCAATTAAGTCTCAGGCCTGATCTTCTCCTTTTGCCATTAAAGCTCCTCCAGCAGCAGCATGACCGGTGCATAATCACACGCGTATAACGCAAGCGCACATATCGTTCAAGTAGTATAAAAAATATCGATCCCACGAGGACTTAATGCCTAAGCTATTAGTTATGAAACCGGATTTTACAAGTATCTAATGGAATAATTGTTTGATTGGATGGTGAATTTAAACTTAAAACAAGTAAATTAAATGGCGCAAAAGTAGATTTAGGAAAATTCAAATTTTATAAAATTATCCAGGGTTGGGATCCCTTCCAATATCTATTAAAAGATGAAGTGGTTATTTTATGTTTGTGTAATATATTTGTTTACTAACCTGGAACACGAAATTCTACAAAAGCCTCTGTCGATGGTCAGATGCAAATACCCAGTGTAACCCAATTAAATCATATGTCTATGTTAACCAAATTACATTGGTTCATTAAGATTAAGTACCAATTGTGGTTACCCTCGCCCGACAGGTATATGTCTATCCTGTAAGGAAATATATTAAAGGGTTATCTATCTTCAAGGAAGATCGTGGGCTATTAAGTCTAAGACTGAAACCTAAAATTCCATTGTCAAGATTATTTTAAGTTTACCAAATCAATCTTATTAGTGGCCAATTAACAAGACGCATTAAGCTTAAGACTTAATAAACCGGTGATATTGAAATTTATCACAACCCTAGATAACAGACCTAGTTACGAAACATATCTAAGGCTAATGAAAACTTAATTTTAAAAGACATAAAGTAAATGCTGAAATGTAAATACTGAAAGTAAAAATGTAAAAGTACAATAAAAGAAAATGTTGGGGGTTAAAGGATCCATTTTTATCACTATTATTTTAGATATCTCCCTTAATATAATATATTAACTTTTGTGATATTACCAACCAGCCATCTAGGCGGTAACCTGATTAAGTCAAATCAATAATTAATTACCAACCGACCAACCAGGCGGTATCCATGCTTAGTCAAGTTAAAACCAGTTTATGAATAATTACCAACCGACCAATATAGCGGTATCCTCATTAAGTCAGGTTTTAAATTGTTATTATATTATAATTAAGGGAGATTAATCTAAATAGCAGTAATAAAAGTTTTACCTTTTACCCAAGCAGGGGAATTTAAATCCTCATTACTGAATAGTAAAAACTGAAAAAGTAAAGAAAGTAAATTACAATTATAAAAAGTAAATAAAATTAATTATAGAACTTAAATTAAAATAAAATAGATACAAACTCCTTATTATTCTCAAGGAATTACAAAGAGAAATGTACATCTGAAATCAGAAAATCGAGCTAAATTTATAGGGTGGATACGCTCCACGAGTCGCGATGCGTCAACCTTAATGCTTTGCGACGTGTCATGAAATGCGGCAGAAGATGTGGCATGGAACGCGGATCGGTTGACACGTGGAAGATTTGAATTATTGGCTTCGTGTCGCGACGCTCAAATTCCTTCTTGTGTCGTGACACAGACGTCATGCTGATGTTAGTGATGACGTGCCTTCCATGATGAGTGTCGGTAGCATGTGATAATGACACATGGAACAGCGCACGTTAGCATAATTGCTGAGATGTTGACACATGTCAGGCGCACGTTAGTAAGGGCACACGTTAGAAAACTTATCTGATTATGACACGTGGCTCGGTGCATTTTAGCATAATCGGCACACGTTAGCAAAGTCCAGCGTACGTTAGCGGTCGCGACGCTGAGTACTTGCGTATCGCGATGCGTGAAATTATAATTTTACCCTTTTGTTCGTTTTTCACTGTTTTGGCCCCAAATTGCTTCCAAAAAGTCCTGAAACTTTATTTATCTACAAAATAACACAAAACACATCAAAACATTCACAAAAATCAAGAAACTATACAAAATATGAGGTCAAATGAGTGGGAAATAGTGATACATTTACCACTAATCACACCCTCAAACCTAACATTTTGCTAGTCCTCGAGCAAAACTATAAAATAAAATAAACATCTTTAAAATAAATTTTAACTAAGCCATTTTCGTAGGGATCACAGTTGCATTTAGCGTATGCAACAAGCCTTTAAACCCCTAGGTATCCCTAGTGGACGAGTTTTAGTCTCGTTAGGTTTTACGAAAACGATACCCACAAACGTTTTACAAAAGTAAAAAGATAATAAAACTAATACACACAAAAGAAAAAGGACAAGAGAAAAGATAACAAAGAAGTTAGTGACTAAACAGGTGAAACTTCTTATCCAAGTTAATAGTTGTTTTGTTTCTTTCTAAATTACCGAGTAAGTAAATTCTCCGATTATTACTACCATTCTCCATATACATAGCTAACAAAATATTAATCAACTCATTTTGCCCACAATAATCACAAGTACAGTTAAAAAGAGAGTAATATTTTTGTCCTAAAGTAAATCAGAATTCACACCTTTTTTAAGCAAGAAATTGCGAAATTTCTGATTTTTCTGATTTTTTTTTTATTTATATACAATATCTTCTATCTATGTAGCGAGTTTTAGGCAAGTGACTCCTAGGGGTGTCAAAACGAATAAACGAATCGAATTCGTATCGAATACTAAATGAATCGAATCATAATATACTAAATTCGAATTTGATTCGTTTATTAAATGAATCATGATATTAGGATTCAAATTCGATTCGTTTAATAGATGAATATTCGTATTCGATTCGTTTACATAAATTTAAACGAATCGAATCGAATTCAATATTCGTTTAAGTATTCATTTAATAAACGAATATTCGTATTCGATTCGTTTATTCATTTACATAAATTTAAACGAATCGAATCGAATTCAATATTCATTTAAGTATTCATTTAATAAACGAATACTGAATTCGATTTGATTCGTTTACATAAACTTAAATACAAAATATTAGCAAATTCATTATGATAGAATACAAATCCTTATATTTAGCTCTAAATTTCAAATTACATCAATTACATAATAATAATTAAAATCTTCAAAACATATTTTGACCGAGGAATTCTCGAACACGAGTTGACGGCAAACATCTTTATCATCGTGATTAGGATAAAAGATCCTGCAAATAAATAAATTATAGTATTGAGTTAATTTATTTTTAAAAACTTTTTTGAAAATTTTAGAATTCAAATAATAAATTTTTCCATCAAACTTCCACATAATCACTAGGATTATTGCCGCTCTCTGCTGATGGAACATTGTTAATGCTCATTTCCATAATATTTTCAGTAAGTTGATCCACGGTGAATGCACGATTTTCTGTAAATAAGTATAAATAATATATTAAACAATATATTAAGTTAAGGAACTTTTATAAACAATATATTAAAAAATATATTAAGTTAAGGAACTTTTATAAATAATATATTAAACAATATATTAAGTTAATGAACTTTTATAAATAATATAGCCTTACCCCCCAAGACTCCCCAGACAATATTTACAGCTATTACCATGATAGATATTTACAAATTGGCTCCAAAATCCAAATGACCAAGCAAAATAATATTGAAAGATCATAAAACACAAATCCAAAGAAATATCAACAACACTAAAATCTCAGTAAACATAGCATTTAGAAATCAAGAAAAATTTAGAAGTTATCACTTACCAATCTCTCCGAACATCCAATCTCTTGTGGTTATAATTGCTTCCACCTTATCCGGCTTTAGTGAACTTCGAAATTGATCGAGAACTCGACCACCGACATTAAAAGCTGACTCTGATGCAACAGTGGATATTGGAATGGTCAAGATATCACGAGCCATGGAAGCAAGGGTAGGATAACGAAATTTGTTTCCTTTCCAAAAATTTAGAATGTCAAATTCAACACTTCTATCAACTCGTGGTTCATCCAAATAAAATTCCAATTCAGATTTTCGGACATATGAATCAAAATTCAAGCTTTGAAGTCATCAAACTCCTATAAATTAAGTACAAATATGAATAATCAAAAGCTAAAAGAAGTACAAATAATAATAATAATAATAATAATAATAATAATATGTGAATAATGAAGCCAAAACAAGTATAACTAATATATTTACCTTAAAGATATCCAAGCTTTGGTTCAATGCATTTTCATTACGTTCTGAACTTTGTACCAACATGATTAAAATGGGCAAGAGTAGATGAAGAGGAGGACGATGATGCGGCCAACTGGTACTCATCAAATAAGGAAAATAATTTATTTTGAACATTTTTTAACTCCAGAGAATCTTCACCATATGCTTTTTATAGGAAAACTCAATGAATGACATCTTGTATCGAGGATCTAAGATGTTTGCTATTGCTAAAATGGTGCAAAAATCAAACCAATACTTCTGAAATTTTGTGATCATTTTCTTTGCCATACTTTTCATGTAATCATCTAAATCTGCCACTAATTGGTCTAAATTAACTTTTACTGCAAACACCTTAGGAAAGTACAAATTTGAAGTAGGATACTTTGTCCCGAAGAAAATACATGTAATCTCATAAAACATAGACAAGAATTTTCCAATTTTCTCTATTTTTCTCCACCCTTCTTCAGAAGGACACTCTTGTAATTAGAATCACTCAATTGCAAATGACAAAAAGCAGCTTTATAATACACAACACCTTCAAGCATAAGAAAAGTCGAATTCCATCTTGTAGGAACATCTTGTCTTAACCCTTTCTTCTCATCTAGAGATACTTGCTTAACACACTCCAAAAATTTTCTTTTCCTAGTTTGTGACCCTTTGACATATTTCACACTTTCACGAGCTTTTTCTATCTCTATCTCAATTTCTTTCAACCCATCATGAACAATAAAATTGAGAATATAAGCACAACATCGAATGTGAAAAAAATCTCCATCAGATATTAAAGCATTCCTTAATTTCAATTGACTCTTCAACATATGAACACAACATCATTACTTGAAGCATTATCTACTGTCAATGAAAATATTTTTTTCTCAATACCCCAATGACATAACAATGACAATAATTTCTCAGCCAAGGCAACCCCAGTGTGTGGAGTTGGCATTTCACAGAAATTCAGCACTCTTTTATGTAAATCCATTCTTTATCAATGAAATGTGCAGTCAGACACAAATAACCATATGTAGTAATAGAAGTCCACAAATCGGTAGTTAGACATATTCGACTAGGAATCTGGTCTAACATGCTTTTAATAATTACTTTTTCCCTATTATATATCTTTATCACATCGGCTCTTGCAGTGTTCCTAGAGATAAATGACACTTCATCACACAAATACTTCATCATTTTTCTAATGCCCTCATACTCAACAAATTGAAATGGCAAATCATGCATAATAATAGCAATAGATACTAACTCACGAAAAACATGGGCTTCAAACTTTGGAACACGAGTTAACATACTGCCATCACTATGATCTAACATCATCTCTCTAGGATCACGCATCTTTAATTTTAGACAAACTTCTAAATGCCTTTTTAAATTACCTGTGCCAGAAGAAGATACAGTTATGTATTCAATACCACACTTTTGACATCTCGATCTCGGCTTTTTGTCTGGAAAATGATCCCCTGGAAACTTGTAGAATAAATTCCAGACTTTCGAAGTTAATTTTCTTGATCGTGCTGCTCCTTTTCCTTTCAAATTTGGTTGTGGTTCGTTCACTGGTGGGGGATTTTTTTCCATATCTTCTTCCATTCCAATGCTTGGAGAGTCTTCAACTGTATACACCATATCACTTTCGTTGCTCTCTATTTTTCTGTAAATTATATTAATAATCAAATCAAACACTATTTAATATGAATATATAATAAAAATTAGTGTAAATCAGATCAATCTAACTGTGAACCCTCTCATAATGTTGATTGGTGAATAAGCTGTAAATATTGTTTCGGATTATGAAGTATAAACAAAGATTTGAGAGAGATCAACCCCGTGTGCGTTTGAATAAGCTGTAAATATAATTAAAGGAATGAAACCACTTATTCCTCAACCGACTGACTAAGTAAATTCCTCAACCGACTGACCGACTGCTTGGTTATTGAAGCACAAAAATTGTCATAATGGTACTGTTTTAAAGTAACTGAAAACTATTCCAGTTTCGGATTATGAAGCATAAACAATTGCCATTTGATATTAAGACTCGACCAGAAAATAGAACAAAAATAAGATAAAAATGGAGAAGCATAAACAGTACTCAAAGCAAAAACTAAGAAAGTTAGAAACAAATACCAGAATCATACCAGTATAATGAGATTTGAGAGAGATCAACCCCGAGTGCGTTTTCAACTAAGGTTTCTTTTTTTTTTTCCTCTTCTTGTTAGACCCGAAAGACCTCCATGGTTGCTTTCTTAGCAGATTTACAAATAGGACAAGAAGGAGAGGAGAGTCGGTGGCAGTTGTTTTAGGTTTGGAAACTTGGAATTCATTTGATGAAGAAGGTTTGATGAAGAAGCAGATGAAAGACTGAGAGTCGGCGACAGCTGTTTTAGGTATTAGGTTTGATGAATTAAGAATTTCTTTTAGGTTTAGTTTTTAATATATACGAATATTTTAGGTTAAATGAGTAATTACTAAAATAACCTTAGTGTTAAACACTTACTTCAAATAACGAAGGATAAATTTATAATTTAATTAAACGGTTTAAACGAATTCGAATCGGATTCGATTAGTTTATGATTCATTTAATAAACGAATTCTAAACGAATAAATAAATTGACAAGCTCAAATTTGAATTGACCCAATTTTCCAAACCCGTATTCGCTTTAAAGTGAATCGAATCGAACGAATAAACGAATCCTGACCTAAATTGACACCCCTAGTGACTCTCAAACCAGTTGGCTTTAGGGCACTAGGTGTTAAGACACCCCTACGGACTTAATTACTCAGACTTCAGATATATATATATATATATATTTAACATCTTTGATCCATGTAGCGAGCTTTGGGCCAATGTCTGCCAAACCAGTTGGTTTTAGGGCACTAGGTGTTAAAACACCTATACGGACTTAATAACTCAGATCTTATATTTTTTTTTACTCCATCGCTTTTTATAGATGCTTCCTTCAATTAAACTAAGCATTGAATATTACAAACTCGTCAATTACAACTTATGTCCGTATGTTACCATGTATATTGATAATACTTGTCAACTGAGCATATGAAGATTCATTTTAGTCAGTATTATGGAGAATTCACAAATTAGATAATTCAAAAGGAAATAAACAAAAATTAACTTGTTCCGAAATAGGTTGAGATACGTCTCAGGAGTGGAAACTCCTTACACATCTATCTCACACCAATTTCACCTGATTAATCAAATTAAAAACATAATAACACAAATTATTTTTTTGATTTTTGTAAAAAATTTCAATTTTTTTGAATTTTTCAAAAATTTTGGAACAAAATACTACAACTATTCCCCACCCCCAAACCTAAATGAGACATTGTCCCCAATGTCTTAAAAAGCAGAAAATGAGTTTAGAAGATAGTACCTGGTTAGCTGAAATTTTACATCTAAAATGAAAATTAAAGGTTAAGATCCAGATTTATCCGACGCTTCTTACGATCATTATCATACCAGTTTATCTTGGAAAGTATAGGGTCAATTTGTGGTTCAAATGCCAAGATTTGGTCAATTAAATCTGGGGCAGTTCTGGTAGTGAAGAGAAATTCTTTTAAAGGTTTTGACACGAACCCCGTTTCTCCGGGCATCATCAAGAAATACACAAAGAAAATCATAAAATCCATCAGCATTAAATAGTCCAATCGGTTTCTGGTTTATGTTCAAATTCATCCAAGATAGTACTGTGAAAATATCCTCTATTGTGCCCAAGCCACCTGGTAAAGCAATAAAAGCATCAGCATTGTTAATCATTTCTACCAGTCGTTCAGACATATCTGCCACAATTAGTTCCTCTCGGTTTGATGGCCCTATCAGATTCACTTCCACCAAAGGTTTTTGGGATGATTCCTAAGACTTGACTGCCTCCATCATGTACGGCCTTTGAAACAATCCCCATTAGTCCAAGATTGCCACCGCCATATACTAGGTGCATATTCCTTTCAGCTAAGACTCGACCCAATTCTTGTGTTGCTGCTACGTATTGTGGCTTAGTACCAACACTAGTAGCACAAAAGACACATATATTTACAACTCGTCTTCTTGATATGGCTTCCATTTTATGTATGTTTCTTTTCTCAAATCTGGATGCCTTCAAAAGTGCAATGATGAGTTGAATTTATACAACTAAAAGAGGTGAGTAATAATAGCACTAATACCTACGAAATGAAAATTATTAGTTAAATTGTAAAATGTATCATGAAAGTCAAAAAGATCTGGATCATATCGGAGAAAATAAAAGAAAATAACAAAAAAAATCACAATTATTAGGAAAAGACAAATAGATATAATATTTACAGGAAGTAACGACTTGAATGACGTCTATGCGTCAGTGACAAGCTTCCCATCCAATTTTCTTATAAATTGGCAAACAGGGTCTTTTTTAGTCAGATTCCTGAGACTATACTGTTGTCTTTCCTTTTAGAGTTGTGTATATAACACGCGAATTTCGTGATACACATATCCACTGGGATGCGTCTCAAGAGTCTTAGATATGCCATCCAAAGACTCTTCACTTAAGTCATTCCTAATGAAATTAATCTTATCTTCACAGTTATGAGACACCATTCTTAAAGAACGACAATGAGTATCACAAAAAATACGAGCACATTTATAGCATACACCCATTATTTTGGCTCTTCTTTTTTTAGCATAGGTACTTCTTCCTAAACCAGACAAATGTGAAATAAAAGAGTCATAAGACTCACCTGCCAATCGGACCCATGCTTCAATAATCCAATGAATGTCAGTAGGAATACCTTTGATCATCAGGAGTCTCATCCGTTCTAATCGAGCTTTGTAGATCTTCATCCGAGATTTTTGAGGGAGAGAAGGAAATTACTTGTGAAGATTTGCGAGAACGTCTTCCATCTTGAAATGACTTAACCTGAAAAAACTAAACACAAAAATAAATCAAACACACCAAATTACAATATATACACAAATTGCATGGGTTGCCGCCTGGCGAGCGCTAAGTTTAATGTCGTCAGCTAGACATGATTGCCCGAACGTTAGGTTGGATCTGAAAGTGTGACACTTTCTTTTTGTCACTCAAATGATTCTCCCCAAAAGTGCTTGACACGATGACCGTTAACCTTGAATGTTTCGTAGGAGTTTGGATCATGTATCTCAATGGCTCTATCTGGTAAAACCTTGGTGATTAGGAATGGACATGACCATCATGTTTTTGGCTTCCATGGGAAGATTTTCAACCTTAATTTGTTTAACAATACCCTCTGCACTGGTTCTAGTGGTATGCGCACTAAATTCTCATCTTGTCTCTTCTTGGCCTTTTCTTTGTACAGTTTAGCATTCTCAAAATGATATATGTGAAATTCCTCCAATTCTTTGAGCTGGTGGAACTGTTTCTCTTTTGTTACTTGTAGTGCAAGAATTGACTTCTTTAGTGCGCAGTATGCTTTATCTTCAGGCTCCACAGGCAATTGGAATGCTTTAAGTTTGTCAGTAGAACTTTGCATTGTATTGGAGTTCTGGATGGTACTATGTATCACATCAAGTCTGAAACATTTCTATTTCTTTTCGTCATCTGGGAAATTCATGGCTTTGAAAATATTGAATGTTACTTCTTGATCATGTACCCTCATGGTTAGTTCTTCTTTTTGTAAATCAATAATTGTTCAACATGTAGCCAATAATGGTCTCCTGAGAATGATTGGCACGTCTTCGTCTTCTTCCATATCAAGGACAATAAAATCTGCTGGGAAAAAATTTGTCAACCTTGACCAACACATCCTCAACTACACCTCTCAGAAATACGAGCGTTCTATCAGCAAGTTGCAGAGAGACTGAGGTGAGCATTTTTTCTCCAATCTGTAATTTCCTGAAAATAGAAAAATACATCATTTAACACTCGCACCTAGATCACACAAAGCCCTACCGAAGTTATGCTCTTCTATGATGCAAAGAATGGTGAAACTGCTAGGATCTTTCACTTTGGGGGAAGCTTCCTCTGGATGATAGCGCTACATTCTTCTGTTAATGCTACTGTCTCATAATCTCTCAATATTCTATTTCGTGAAAGAATATCTTTCATGAATTTGACATAGCTAGACATTTGTTCCAAGGCTTCTGCAAATGGAATGTTGATATGCAGATTTTGAAGATCTCCAAGAAACGAGCAAACTGTTTGCCCAGTTTATTTTTCTGAAGACGCTGTGGAAAAGGTGGAGGTGGAGTGATTTGATCTTTTTCCTTTGCTTCTTTTTACTCCATCTGTTGCTCTGGTTCTTTTTGAACTTCCTCAATGGATGCCTTGATTCCAACATCTTTGTTGATTTCAGTACCTCTTTTTAAATGATGGCATGACACTGCTCATTCCCCATGTTCATTGGATTTGGTTCTGTGTTACTAGGAAGATTTCCTGGCGATCTGTAACTCTGAGCACTGACCAGTTGTCCAATTTGATTCTCCAGTGCTTTGATAGAAGCAGATTGGCTCTGAAACATAGCATCATATTTTTTTTAACTGAGCTAGCACTTCTGATATTCCTGGTTCATTTGCCTGCTCTTGGCTTTTGTTCTGTTGCTGTTGGAATCGGGTGGTGGATAGTTCTTTTGCCCTGAATTATTGCTCCACGAGAAATTGGGATGATTCCTCCACCCTGGGTTGTAGGTGTTAGAATATGGATTGTTCCCTTGTCTGTTGAAATTGTTGACATAATTCACTATCTCTTCTTGTTGATTTGGCTCTGGTCATCCTCTATAAGGTGAACTTGTGGCTCCAATATTGCTTTGCGTGCTGAGAGTCTCCATGAATTTGCATATCTGATCCAGCTTGGCATTCACTGTTGTGTTGGCTCCAACTTTATAAATTCTATCAATTCTTTGGATCATGCTTCTTTCTAGTGGCCACAAGGAATTATTGTTGGCCATTTCTTCTATTAGTTCACAGGGTTGATCTTCTTCTTTTTCCATTAAATCTCCTCTAGCAGCAGCGTCAATTATAGTTCTCATCAGTCTAGAGAGTCCATTATATAAAGTTTTGACTTGAAGCCATTTTGGAATCTCATGGTGAGGACATTTCTGGAGCAAATCCTTGTACCTTTCCCAAGCTTCGTAGAGAGTTTCTGGGTCATGTTGTACAAATGATATGATGTCATTCCTCAATTTTGCTGTTCTGGCTTGTGGAAAATACTTTGCAAGGAATTTGGTGGCTAGAGTGTTCCAAGTTGTGATGGAACTTGCTGGTAGTCAATGTAGCCAAGCTTTAGCTCTGTCTTTCAAGGAATATGGAAAAACACGCAGTCGCATTGCTTCTTCAGCTGTCAGGTTGTAATTGAAAGTGCTGCAAACTTCTGGAATTTCCTGGTGTGGGAATTAGGATCTTCAGTTGCATTCCCTCCAAACTGCATTGACTGCTGAATCATCTGAATGTAAGTTTTGATGTCACGTGCATTTACTGGTAAGGGAGGAAGTACAATATATGAAATGAATCCGTCAACCACCGAAATGGTTCTGTCTCTAATGGGAATTGGTGGTGCAACTTCTAAAGGTTTAGGTTCCATGTTAACGATTGCTTCTTGGCCTTCTCTATTTTCCCTTCTCAACTGTCTGCGTAGGTTTCTAATTAGGTCTCAAGATCATAACAAGCATGAAAAATGTGTGAAAACAAATCGAAGAAGTTGCAGAATACTCACATCGATCGGTTGAGACGATTTGATGAAGAACAAAACCAAAATTCTGCCTCCAAGGTGGCGCAAACTGCAGCAGTCCACTCCCTCCATTTTCTGATTTTACTTCAAGATTTCGAGCTCCAATCTTCTTCAAACGATTCCCGGCTCATGGGTGGGTTTCCATATCACCTTCGTATAACTTCTAAGTGTGCTAGCACCATGATTTTGGCCACAAAAATCATACAAAATGGCCTCCCACTGCTCATGTGTTTTCAGCAAACCAGTGAGCTCTTTTGGCCTTTTGGGTGTGAGGAGAGAAAAGAAAGAGAGATGAAGTGTGTTGGTTGAGTTGGTAAAACAATTTTCAAAATGCTTATATATATTTTCATCAAAATATATTAAAGATTTACCAAATAAATTATCCAAAACTCAAATGGTAAATGCTTCACCACTAACACTATTCCACAACTTATATCACTTAAAGTGACAAGTTGTGTTTTCAATCAATCAATCACATCAATAAATCAAATGTCACATCACTCAAAGTGACGTCTTGATTTGACGCTTGATGTGACGAATGATTTAACGCTTGATGTGACTTACGTGCCGCACTCGAATTCGAAATGCGAATGCGCTCGCAATCACTCTCGGGCTCGGGTTCGCTAATTCCCAATTAGCGAATTTTCCGTTGCGTCGTAATTAAATGATTACACCTAGCGAAATCACTATTCACATCGCTAACGAATTAATTCTAAATTAATTTGTTTGCCCGAATTAAAATCCAATTTCAATTCCGCGTCGAAATCCAATTTCAATTAATATATCAAATATATTAATTTACCCGATTAATTCCAAATTAATCGTTCTCTCTCTTTAGATGATATTTTATCCGAGATAAAATATCTCCGTAATTAATCCCAAATTAATTTTCTCTCTCATTGAATTAATCTCAGATTAATTAAAGTGCGAGTCATACATCATTGGGGAATCATTGGGAAACGACCCATGAGATCCTCGGATATGTTGGCAGTAAATACGGTTGTCGGACTATCCGAACACGTGAGTACCTCGTACTACGTTTATACTGATTTACAAGACAAGGTTGGCCTCTAGCAAAGCGCCAAGCCTACCCAATCTCCGGAAACATCCTTACAGGAATAAGGGATCTGTATCAGGCGTAGTATACATCGTATATTGTATATCGATCCAATATCTGATGGTCACGTGCTAGGCCTGGGGCTGGAATTGTGTCTGCCCCGTACGAAGCACATGTCGGATGTCTGTAAACTAGTCTCTATATCGAATACATGACCTGGTCATAATATCCCAATGGTCGCGCAGCACTTAAGAGCACTAATACCGTATCCTACGTGACATCATCTCCACTACTGACTGGAGTGATACTTCCGTCTTGACATCACACCCAATACTCTACGATTCTCAACATACCCAACATTGGCATACACAGAACCGGTTAAAGCCCTAGACGACCTCAACTAGAGTATATCGATTGTCGTAAGTATTAGCAGTGTAAGTCTCAGGTTAAGACCAAATACACCTACCCTGATTTCGGACTCCCATAGACACACAGTCATACTACCAATGTGATTCCGAAGGGGTTCTATCCAGAGTGAAGCTGTTTCCCGTACCATCGGTGAAACACAACCTCCTATTACACTTGCATGAGTATCATATACCCAAATATATGAGAACTATGTCGTTGTGCCCTCACAAACGCGCACAAGTGTAATACTAGTCTTTTACGTATTTATCGATGTCCAATCTCGATAATACTCTGACTAGGGATATTTATGATTTATCCTTCGTGAAATGATACTGTCTCATATCATTCTCCGTCCAGGAACAAATCATAGGGACCTCTCATCATTTATACATCTAGGTGATCTAATCATAATGATAAGAGTGCAATCTCCTTTGTCACATAGTTAATTTGTACAACAACACCATGATATGTACAAATAGTGACGCTATGGGTCATAACTATCCAACAATCTCCCACTTGGCCTATAGCCAGTCACTCGAGTGCCTAACACCCGAACTATGTACGGTTGGCTCAAATTGCTAAGAAAAGGTTTTCGTCAGCGGATTTTCATGATTATCGTCTGATGCGATTTATACGATCATCACAACGCCACGATGTATGATCCGAACGAATCAGATGAATAGTCGAAGTATATCTGGATCGTTGTTGAGACCATTAATTCTTTAGCCTGTGCTGACGCCTAGCTCAGCCGCTAACAGAACTATATCTAATCTAATTAGATTTATTATCGACCCAAATGGCTTCTTTTGCTGCCTCAGCTGTAGCAATAATCCGTATTTGTTGTTTATTTGGTAACAATATCTTGCTTGGAAGATTTCCAGCTCACTGTTCCGTTATTCAAATTTTATATTACCGTTGTATTTATCAGTTTGGAAACTTGCAGCAGTGATCCCAGTCACTTCAAGTTTTCTTTCTCCATTCATTAAGACAATATCCTTAGTTCTCTAAGATACTAAGTATGTTCTTAATATCAATCTAGTGACTATCACATGGATTGGCCTGATTGTGATTCCATATGCTCAAAGCTTATGAGACACCAAGTCGCGTACATTTTTCAATGTACAATTTCTCAGAGAGTGTTAACAACTTTAAATCTATCCCAGTAGATCTTTATCCTAGAATAAAGGTTGTTACTCCCAAGAATTCTAAGGAGAATTTCTATGAAAGCCAAGCTTTCACCGATTGTTTTATAGGAATATCATTTCCAAGAAATGAATATATATTATCATTATTTTATACAGGACATTCATTGTCAGTGCTCTCCCACTAACCTCCTTATATACACAAGAATTATTTTCGTTTTGAATTAAATCATACACCATTATGATTACATCAAAATGTTAGTTCCAAGAACCTAATGTTTGCTTCAATCCAAACATGGATCGAATAACCTGCAAACCTTGTTTGCTGGTTTTTAGCACGACAAAATCGTCAGGATGTTATAAACATCCTCCAAAAGGTTTCCGTTTAAGGAAAGCGATTTTGATCTTTAACTGACACATTTCATAAATGAAACGTGCAACTTCACCAAACATTATCCAAATGGATTTGCCATGGCAACAGGTAAAAGGTTGAACCATAATCAACACAATGTTGATAACAATACCTTTCCGCTACAAGCCTAGCTTTGTACGTTGGTATATTGCCTTCCATGTATGTCTTTCTTAAAGACTTATACAGTACCAATAGGCACAATGCCTTACGGTACATCAACTAGTATCCAAACTTGGTTGATTTACATGGAATCCATTTCGGACTTATGACACTTTGTCATAATAGGGAGTCGATACCTTGTATCACTTCCTAAAACATAGTCGGTTTGTCTTCCTCAATAAGATTGACATCTTTATGAGGTGACATCAGAAACCCATACCCTAGGTTGTTTTCTGATTCTCTTTGATCTACGGGGTTCTTGTGTATTCGAAGATTAATGGTATATTTTCATCCTTGATGAACTATTTGTGTTCCATTAAGGACTTCGTGCCTTGAAAAGTATCACTCCGATTTTTCATCGAGTTTTACTGTCCCCTCCCACTGACCACTGGATATCGGTATTCCTCTTAGGAAAACCGCATGGTGAACAACAATCTCATTGTTCTCAAGTGAGATGTATAAGTACTATACTTATGGTTTTCCCTATGATAACCTATAATTTGGCACTTATATCCAATTTGGGTTCTAGTTTGGTATCATCCAAACATATGCCTTACATTCCCAAATCTTCAGGAGTGTGAAACCCTGTTTCTTATTCCGTTCATATCTAATATGAATTATGTCAAACAGATTTTTATGGAACCTTATTAAATAAGTTTTTGCACTATTGATGCATATTCGTTGAAGGTAAATGATAGCTCAGAGCGACTCATGATAAACCTTATCATGCCCAACAAAATCCGGTTTCTCCGTTCGGACACACCGTCAAACTGACGTGCCACGGGAGGAGTCCTCATTTGAAAGAATATTATACCCTTTCAAGTATTTGTGAAACTTTTTGCTTAAGTATTTTCCATTACGGTCTTACCGTGAGGTATAATACAATAGCCGATCTGTCTGTCTATTTCGTGTCGAAACTCCAAAAGCTTTCCGATTTGTGTTCTTCAAAAGAAACACATAACCATAACGTGATGCTACATCCGTTATGGTCACGAAAAAATTCATATCCACTTCTAGCCCAGCTAGATATGGGCCCCCCACTTACTTTACTATGAATATGGCTAACAGATCGGTGGCACTTTCTTCACTATTACCAAGTAAATAGTGTTTTAGGTACTTACCTAATAACTAGATTCGTAGACTTTATTTGATTAGTCAAATTAGTCCTAGTACCCACTCTTCAAAAGTGTGGATATACGAGTCTTGTTTAATTGTGTCCCAGACAACAATGCCACAAACAAGTTTATTCTGATTCAAAAATCAGTATGAGCTATTAGTTTGTCATATCATATGTTCGAGATTTTATTTTATTTCAAAATATAAATACTGTTATTCACAGCTAATGTGTTTATCTCAATGTCATCTTTATATAATGAAACACTTTAGTGTTCTAGAATATAAAGGTTTATCCCCAACGGATTAAACACTGATATAGAGTTTATGTTTCTAGTCAAACTAGTTACATTATAACAGTTCCTAATTTAAGTACACACCCGAAGGGTAGTTCCTAAACTTAGGTATCTTCGGTCAAAACAACAAATTTCGTCCTGTTTCCGATTCGCAAATGAATCTGAGCTTGAAGTCAGTATCCTACTCACAGCAGATTCTAAACATCAATACATATATTTTATGTACCACACTAAGTATTTAAAATTCAATTTTAATACTAGTAGTGAACATAATTTTGACAAACATATTTAAAGTCAGAGCCTTGCCTTTATTTAATTCCTTCATGTCTGCCATATCCAAACGGCAGTCACTTTGGGATATGCCTTTTATCTTCCCAGAAGATCATAAAGATTTTTCCTTTACCCTTTTCAACATTTCAAAAGCCTTTGGCCAAGCCTTGGGTTTCTAAAATATCGAAGTAAGGCGCGCCTTGCGCTACTTGCCTAATTGCAAAGTTTGACTTTATCTCCTTGAGAATAGTCATTAATTCTCCAAGAATTATTAATTGCAATTTTAATACTTCTTAAATCTAAACATAGATTATGACAAGTATGTCGGATTAAGCACTAAAGTCATCATCACATAAATCTTCCAAAGATTATGCTTACTATTTGCTTAATTCTGGGCTTAGGCATAATAAGTTATTTTATCAAATAAAGTAACTTATTATATTTCCAGGACCATCCTGAAATTTAATTCCCAATTTGAAAATTAAACCATTTAAATATTTTAATCCAAGATTATATTTTAAATGTCCAACTTTCCATATTATTTTGATTTCATAGTCCAACTATTTAATCAATTATTTCAGGTACTATTTATTATAATGATTACAACAATCCAATTATTTAATCAACTATAATATAATCAATTATATTGATTACTATAATCCAATTATAAAATCAACTATTTTATTGAATTAGTTTGAATATAGTCCAACTATATTAATTAAAACAACATTAAATATTAGTCCACTAATACTTTTAATTTATTTGATGAGTGATATTTGTTTGAGCGTGTAGGCGAGTAATTGAACGAATATTGCAAATTCAACTCTTGCCTCCCACTATTTTTCGGCGAGCCTCTAACCCTCTGTGAATACTCGGGAAACCGCGTTTCCTAGTGGGCTAGGATCCCGTTAAATATCACACAATCTGGACTTTGGCCAACAATTGTGATAATTAACTAGGTAGATCTCAAGATCAATGGATCCAATCCAATTCCTAGATCCGGTAGATGGACATCCAAGTCCGAAACATATATCATTATATGCCTATATATCCAAATATACCCTAACCTTTTTCCTCTGAATCAACTAAGCCTTGGCTTTGGCACAACAAACCCTAGTGATCCCAGTCAAGCGCGACCCATTGACCATGGAAAGCTTCGTAATCAATGTCGATGGACAAGAAGTGGCCTTGACTTTCGCCAACAAACCAAACTTGGACATGACACCAATATGGAACAAAACCTTCGTGATTCAAACACATCTTCGACGGACAAAGGGATTGAATTTGGCCAACAACCCAATGCCAGTCTCGGATCTTGAGTAAGACTCACTCAATGGAAGGAAAAATGGTTGATATTATTTGAGGGTTTTTCGCGTGCAAATTGGCTACCAATTTATTATCTTTGTTAAGGTCTCATCATCATCCACCCTAAACATGCATTCTAAACACATTAATAAAGCGCGTATGAAAATAAATAATAATGATATGCGGATGGATACTTAACACATTGATCCTAGATCAAATCTCTCCCTTTCTCTCTCAAACTAGCACTTGTATTACTTCTACCCGTTACACTACACTTCAAAGAAACCTCATTTACATTGAGGGGAATAGGTGAGAAGGAGAATACAAGGAGAATAGAGGTGATAAGGCTGGACACGCAGGTCCAATTTAATAAATCGAATTTATTACAACAATTCCAAAATTGCCCCCACCCGACTAATATCCATTCGATTACATTATTCATTCATCACAACCATGTATTCACACAAGCATTATCAATCAATCTAATCAAATTAATTAATCTGATAATTAGTGATCATCCAATGTTCAAACAACGATTTGATTTTGCGCGAGTCAAACTCGTTTTGCGAATAAGTACTCAAAGTACGAATTCTTGAATTAAATTAAACTATAACTTTAAATCCAATTTAATATGTATTTAATACTAATTCAATATTTAATTCCAAATTAAATATTACACTTTATTAATAAACCTTTTACGATTTAAATTCAAAATTTAATCGCTACGGGTCTCAAAGCCCGATTAACGTCCAACGTCAATTCAATTCAAGTCCAATGGGCTTTCAATTAATTTCTTTAAGGCATGGGCTTCGGCAACCAAAGCCCAATCAAGGAGTTACCCCATAAGCCTAGAAATCAATTTCGGCCCATTAGGCCCAATTAAACTTTAAAGGTTCATTAAGTCGCATTTGGGCTTTATGGAAGCGGTTTTGGGCCCAATTGGATCCAATCCAATTTGCCTAAACCCAACTTTCTACAACAAAGCCCAATAAGCCCATTTACAACTTTAAAAGACCCAAATCCAATTTAAGGCCCAAATAATTAAATTACCAAATTCCAAATTTCCAATTTAATTACTAAAGTGTATAACATGATTGATTACCCAAATTAACATTTCTAAAACACAAATTTGTCCAATTAATCATGCCTATCATCATCATCACATGTCCAACATATTGATGAAAAATCAAACCCATATATACATGCTTTAGGTCTCGGCCAAGGGAGATAATTTTGTCCGATTCGAATTCAATCCAATTAATTCTACAATCGACACTAAATTAACATCCCGAATGATTTCCAACACATCCAATTATCAAAAATCAAAATCCAAGACTTCCTAGGGCATCATGTTGCATTCGGCCAAGGTAAGTTTTTAGAGATTTTTGTTCAATTCAAAATTTAATCCAATTCAATCTCAAATTAACATCATCCAACATCATTACAACTCATCCAATGAATCGAAATGAAAAATTCCAAGAATTCCAAACACCCTAATGTATTCGGCCAAGCACTAAATTTTGGGGAAAATTGTTCCAAATAATTTTTAACAAATTGATCCAATCAATCCTGAATTAAACATATATTAAGCATATCAAATCATCCATTTCATCAAACATGCTCAAAATCAAGTTTTCCCAATTTTAGCCCTAAAAATTTCATGCTTGAACCTAGGCTCTGATGCCATTGTAGGTTTCTAATTAGGTCCCAAGATCATAACAAGGATGAAAAATGTGTGAAAACAAATCGAAGAAGTTTCGGAATACTCACATCGATCGGTTGAGACGATTTGATGAAGAACAAAACCAAAATTCTGCCTCCAAGGTGGCGCAAATTGCAGAAGTCCACTGCCTCCATTTTCTGATTTTGCTTCAAGATTTCGAGCTCCAATCTTCGTCAAATGATTCCCGGCTCGTGGGTGGGTTTCCCTATCACCTTCATATAATTTAAGTATGCTAGCACCATGATTTTTGCCACAAAAATCATCCAAAATGGCCTTCAACTGCTCACGTTTTTCAGCAAACCAGTGAGCTCTTTTGGCCCTTTTGGGCGTGAGCTAGAGAGAAAAGAAAGAGAGATGAAGTGTGTTGGTTGAGTTGGTAAAATAATTTCCAAAATGCTTTATATATTTTTCATAAAATATATTAAAGATTTACCAAATAAATTATCCTAAAATCAAATGGTAAATGCTTTCACCAACTAACACTATTCCACCAACTTATATCACTTAAAGTGACAAGTTGTGTTTTCAATAAATCAATCACATCAATCAATCAAATGTCACATCACTCAAAGTGACGTTTGATTTGACGCTTGATGTGACGAATGATTTGACGCTTGATGTGACTTACGTGCCGCACTCGAATTCGAAATGCGAATGCGCTCGCAATTAGGGATGGCAATTTCCTGATCCGGACCCGGGTCCCGGATAGAACCCCTAGAAAGTCTCAGGTTAAGACCAAATACACCTACCCTGATTTCGGACTCCCATAGACACACAGTCATACTACCAATGGGATTCTGAGGGGTTCTATCCAGAGCGAAGCTGTTTCCCGTACCATCGGTGAAACACAACCTCCTATTACACTTGCATGAGTATCATATACCCAAATATATGAGAACTATGTCGTTGTGCCCTCACAAACACGTATAACTGTAATACTAGTCTTTTACGTATTTATCGATGTCCAATCTCGATAATACTCTGACTAGGGATAATTAATGATTTATCCTTCGTGGACTGATACTGTCTCATATCATTCTCCGTCCAAGAAAAAATCATAGGGACATCTCATAATTTATAGATCTAGGTGATCTAATCACAAATGATAAGAGTTCAATCTCATTTGTCACATAGTTAATTTGTACAACAATACCATGATATGTACAAGTAGTGACGCTATGGGTCATAACTGTCCAACAGTCTGATGGTTCTTTCAATCTCTGGGTCAAGCGGTCAGAGTTCAAAGCTTCTGGTTCGTCTCATATAGTGTTTGAAAACCTGAAACGCAAGAAACTAAAAACAATAAGCAAAAAGAAATTAGACACAAGTAACGTATCTAACCTCAAAACTAATAGTGAAAGATAACTAAGTCCCCTACAACGGCGCCAAAAACTTGACCGGTGCGTAATCACACGCGTATAACGCAAGCGCACGTATCGTTCAAGTAGTATAAAAAGTATCGATCCCATGAGTATTTAATGCCTAAGCTATTAGTTATGAAACCAGATTTTACAAGTATCTAATGGAATAATTGTTTGATTGGATGGTGAATTTAAACTTAAAATAAGTAAATTAATTGGCGCAAAAGTAGATTTAGGAAAATTCAAATTTTATAAAACTATCCAGGGTTGGGATCCCTTCCAATATCTATTAAAAGATGAAGTGCTTATTTTATATTTGTGTAATATATTGGTTTACTAACCTGGAACACGAAATTCTGCAAAAGCGTCTGTCGATGGTCAGATGCAAATACCTAGTGTAACCCAATTAAATCATATGTCTATGTTAACCAAATTTCCTGGGTTCATTAAGATTAAGTTCCATTTGTGGTTACCCCCGCTCGACAGGTATATGTCTATCATGTAAGGAAATCTATTAAAGGGTTATCTATCCTCAAGGAAGATCGTGGGCTATTAAGTCTAAGGCTGAAACCTAAAATCCATTTTCAAAGTTCATTTTAAGTTTACCATATCAATCTTATTGGTGATCAGGCAACAAGAAGCATTAGACATAAGATTCAATAAACAAACTAAAGAATTACCAATAATATAATTAAATCAATTATTAAGCTTGTTAATATTGTGTTTCATCACTTCCCTAGAATAAAAATAAAATGTTGGGGTTAGGGGATACACTTTTAGAAATCTGACTTTATTATAATATGGAAATTGTCTGTGTTACCCAATTAAGTTGAACCAGCCATAAAGGTGGTGTTATTATTTATCCATAACCAGCCATATATACGGTAATCATTTGTCACCTAAAGTCCGATCTATAAGCGGTGTCACATTATGTTACATAATTAAAACCATTCATTAAGGCATTATCAATTTTTAATCCATATTATTAAATTACAATTTCCATATTATAAATTAAGTGAGATTAATCTACCTTTACTATTTCTAATTTAGAAATCTCTCTTATTATAATATATAAATCTGTGTGATAATTACCAACCGACCATATAGGCGGTATCCTGATTAAGTCAGATTTAATTAATTCCAACCGACCATATAGGTGGTATCCCATTAAGTCAGGTTAACCAATTATTTTTACCATTCTTCATACAAACAGCTAACAAGGTATTAATCAAATCATTTCGCCCACAATATTCACAAGTGTAGTTGAAAAGAGGGTAATATTTTTGTCCTAAAGTTATATCAGAATTCACACCTTTTTAAGCAATGAAATAATTTTTCTGATTTTTTTTATTATGCGAAAAGTAAATAAAGCAACATCTTCTATCCATGTAACGAGCTTTAGGTCTGTGACTCCCAAGCCAGTTGGCTTTAGGGCACTATGTGTTAAGACACCCATACGGACTTAATAATTTGGATTTCTGATATCTCTTTTTTATTTTTATAACATCTTCGATTCATGTAGCGAGTTTTGGACTAGTGACTCCCAAACCAGTTGGTTTTAGGGCACTAGGTGTTAAAACACCCATTCGGACTTAATTACCCGGATCTCAGACGTTCTTTTTTGTTTTTTTTTTTTTTTTTAATTTTTTTATCCCATCGCTTTTTAGATTCTTCCTCCAATTAAACTAGAGCATATGTTACCATGTATATTGATAATACCTATCAACTGAGCATATAAAGAGTCATTTTAGTCAGTTTTATGGAGAATTCACAAATTAAATAATTCAAAAGGAAATAAAACAAAAATTAATTTGTTTCGAAATAGGTTAAGATATGTCTCAGGAGTGGAAATTCCTTACACAACTATCTCACAACAATTTCACCAGATTAATCAAGTTAAAAACACAAAAACACAAAATATTTTTTAATTTTTGTAAAATTTTTCAATTTTTTTTTTTGAATTTTTTTTGAAAATTTTAGACGAAAAAATAAAAAAAACACAATAAACAAGATATTAATCAACTATTCCCCTCCCCCAAACCTAAATGAGACATTGTCCTCAATGCCTTAAAAAGTAGAAGATGAGTTTAGAAAATAGTATCTGGTTAGCTGAGATTCCACATCTAAAAGGAAAATTAAAGGTTAAGATCCAGATTAATCTGACGCTTCTTACCACGATCATTATCAGACTAGTTTATCTTGGAAATGATATGGTCGATTTGTGGTTCAAAGACTGAGATTTGGTTAATGAAATCTTGGGCAGTTCTGGCAGTAAAGAGAAGTTCTTTTACAGGTTTTGACACGAACCCATTTCTCCGAGCTGTTGGACAATTATGATCCAAAGCATAACTATTTGTACATAACATGGTGTTGTTGTACAAATTAACTATGTGACAAAGGCAATTGCTCTTTTATCATTTGTAATATTACTTGGATATATAAATGATAAAAGTCCATATGATTAGTACTAGATTAATAAGATATGAGATAATATTAATCCACATAAGGTTTAATCATTAAATATCATTAATCGTAGTATTATCGAGACTGGACATCGATAATGTGGAATAGGCTAGTATTACACTTGTGAGTGTTATGGAAGCGTAACGAGATAGTTCTCATATATTTGGGTATTGGATACTAATGCAAGTGTAATAAGAGGTTTTGTTTACCGATGGTACGGAAACAGTTTCGCTCTGGATAGACCCCTCAGAATCCCATTGGTAGTATGACTATGTGTCTATGGGAATCCGAATCAGGGTAGGTGTATTTGGTCTTAACCTGAGACTTCCATCGCTAATACTTGCGATAATCAATATACTTTGGTTTTGGTCGTCCGAGGCTTTAACTGGATCTGTGTACGCCTCTTCTGGGTATACAGAGAATCGTAGTGTATTGGGTGTGATGTTGATGAGCGGAAAATATATCAATATTTACCGCCCCTTTAACTTAATATTTTGTTTAGTTTCTCGGGTTTGATGAACGTTTTGATATGTTTTATTTTATTTTGCAGATAAAATAATATCGAGACTCAATGAAATCATTTAGGACGAAATGTGGGTCAATTACGGGCAATTATTGGACTTGATATATTAATTTTGGAGATTGGAAACTTGAAAGGGCGTTTTGACAAAGTGCAGTTTTGGAAATTTCAATTTTACGCATCTGTCGTATTTTGGGCATAACGTTTTACTCAGATATCGGATTGAGCTGATTCAAGTTCCAGATTAAAGAAGCCTCAAATATCTACAATTATTAAAGAGAAAATATTTTCTAATTCTGATGATTTCATGACCGAAATTGATGAACCATCCAGAAGTGTATGGTGTGTAATTATTAAAGTCATTATCAATCATTTTCATAGCAAAATATAAATTAATAAATAATTAATAAAAATTATAAAATAATCACCAAACAAGATAAGCAATTAGTGGAGCAATTATGGATTTGGTGGAGTAATTAGTGGAGAAATTAATAATGGATTTGGTGGAGAATTTGATGGATGATTTGATGGAGGCAAAATTTTGCCTATAAATACCAAGCCATTTCATTTGTAAAATTCATACTTTCTTCTTTGAAATTCCTTAAGAATAAATAAGAAGATTGTATCTAGTTTGTTTATTTTCAGTTTTCAGTAATTGATTTTTGCTTTCGCACTTTCTTTTCTTTACTTTTTCAGTTTTTACTTTCCCCAATTTACTTTTACGCACAAACATTTTCTTTCTTTACTTTTTCAGTTTTTATTTTTCAAGCAATGAGGAGGTAATTCCCCTTTGCTGGGGTAAAAGGTAAAGCTTTTATTATTATTATTTAGATTAATCTCCTTTAATTATAATATATAAACTATTTAAAACCTGACTTAATGAGGATACCGCTATATTGGCCGGTTGGTAATTAATTATAAATTGGTTCTAACCTGACTAAGTATGGATACCGCCTGGTTGGTCGGTTGGTAATTAATTATTAATTTGACTTAATCAGAATACCGCCTTTATGGCTGGTTGGTAATTATCACGAAAAGTTAATATATTATATTAAGGGAGATATCTAAAATAGTAGTAATAAAAGTTGATCCTCTAACCCCAACATTTTCTTTTATTGTACTTTTACTTTATTTACTTTTAGCAATTTACTTTCAATAATTTACTTTTATTTTTGTTTTACTTTTACTTTTACTTTTCATTTTTTTTTTACTTTTCAGCAATTTACTTTTCAGTATTTAATTTTCAGTATTTACTTTATGTCTTTTATTTTATTTAAGTTTTTACTAGCCCTAGTATGTGTTAGTTATCTGGGGTTGTGATGAATTCTAATATCACCGGTTTATAATGGATTATTTTATAGTTTGGGTAATTTAAATGTTTACTTATTAAGTCTTAAGCTCAATGCTTCTTGTTGTCTGATCACCAATAAGATTGATGTGGTAAATCTAAAATGAACTAGACATAGGGATTTTAGGTTTCAGCCTTAGACTTAATAGCCCACGATCTTCCTTGAGGATAGATAACCCTTTAATAGATTTCCTTACAGGATAGACATATACCTGTCGGGCGGAGGTAGCTATAATTGGAACTTAAACTTAATGAATCCAGATAATTTGGTTGACATAGACATATGGTTCAATTGGGTTAAACTGGGTATTTGCGTCTGACCATCGACAGAGGCTTTTGCATAATTTAGTGTTACAGGTTAGTAAACTGATTTATTCCACAAACATAAAATAATCACTTCATCTTTTAAAAGATATTAGAATGATTCACAACCCTAGATCTTTGTGTCTTTTGTTATTTTCCTTAGTATTTTCTTTTATCTTTTTATTTATTTATTTATTTAGCAAATCTACAATCAACCAAATCAATCAAGCAATCATTATCTTCACCCTCAATTAGATATTTGTAAATAAATAGTATCAATAATTAATAACAACAGTAGAATTAAGTCCTCGTGGGATCGATATTTTTATACTACTTGAACGATACGTGCGCTTGTGTTATACGTGTGTGTTTACGCCGGTCAAGTTTTTGAAGTAAAAAAAAATGAAAAGTAAAAGTAAAAAGTAAAAAGCAAAAAGTAAAAAGTAAAAAGTAAAAAAAAAAAAGTAAAAAGTAAATTGCTGAAAATAAGTTGCTGAAATTAAATAAATTAAAAGTACAATAAAAGAAAATGTTGGGGTTAGAGGATCAACTTTTATTACTACTATTTTAGATATCTCCCTTAATATAATATATTAACTTTTCGTGATAATTACCAACCAGCCATAAAGGCGGTATTCTGATTAAGTCAAATTAATAATTAATTACCAACCGACCAACCAGGCGGTATCCATACTTAGTCAGGTTAGAACCAATTATAATTAATTACCAACTGGCCAATATAGCGGTATCCTCATTAAGTCAGGTTTTAAATAGTTTATATATTATAATTAAAGGAGATTAATCTAAATAGCAATAATAAAAGTTTTACCTTTTACCCCAGCAAGGGGGATTACCTCCTCATTGCTTGAAAAATAAAAACTGAAAAAGTAAAGAAAGAAAATGTTTGTGCGTAAAAGTAAATTGCGGAAAGTAAAAACTGAAAAGTAAAGAAAAGAAAGTGCGAAAGCAAAAATCAATTACTGAAAACTGAAAATAAACAAACTAGATACAATCTTCTTATTTATTCTTAAGGAATTTCAAAGAAGAAAGTATGAATTTTACAAATGAAATGGCTTGGTATTTATAGGCAAAATTTTGCCTCCATCAAATCATCCATCAAATTCTCCACCAAATCCATTATTAATTTCTCCACTAATTACTCCACCAAATCCATAATTTCTCCACTAATTGCTTATCTTGTTTGGTGATTATTTTATAATTTTTATTAATTATTTATTAATTTATATTTTGCTTTGAAAATGATTGATAATGACTTTAATAATTACACACCACACACTTCTGGATGGTTCATCAATTTCGGTCATGAAATCATCAGAATTCGAAAATATTTTCTCTTTAAAAGTTGTAGATCTTTGAGTCTTCTTTAATCTGGAACTTGAATCAGTTCAATCCAATATCAGAGTAAAACGTTATGCCCAAAATACCACAGATGCGTAAAATTGGAATTTCCAAAACCGCACTTTGTCAAAACGCCCTTTCAAGTTTCCAATCTCCAAAATTAATATATCAAGTCCAATAATTGCCCTTAATTGACCCACATTTCGTCCTAAATGATTTCATTGAGTCCTGATATTATTTTATCTGCAAAATAAAATAAAACATATCAAAACGTTCATCAAACCCGAGAAACTAAACAAAATATTAAGTTAAAGGGGCGGTAAATATTGATATATTTTCCGCTCATCACACCCCCAAACCTAACATTTTGCTAGTCCTCGAGCAAACAATAAAATAAAATACAAGAAACAATTAAAATTAAACTAAGCCACTTTCGTAGGGATCACGGTTGCATTTAGCATATGCAACAAGCCTTTAAACCCTTAGGTGTCCCTAGTGGACGAGTTATAGTCTCGTGAGGGCTTACAGCAACGATACCCACAAACGTTTTACAAAAGTAAAAAGGTAGTGAAACTAATGCACACAAAAGCAAAAAGACAAGAGAAAATAGAATAAAGAAGTTAGTGACTAATCAGGTGAAACTTCTACTCCAAATCAATAGTTGTTTTGTTTCATTCTAAATTATCGAATAAGTAAATTCTCCGAATATTTTTACCATTCTCCATATACACAGTCGAAAAAATATTAATCAATTCATTTTTGCCCACAACAGTCATAAGTGCAGTTGATAAGAGAGTAATATTTTTGTCCTAAAGTTCTATCAGATTTCACATCTCCGTCTATGTAGCGAGTGTTGGGTTGGTGACTCCCATACCAGTTGGCTTTAGGGCACCAGGTGTTAAGACACTCCTTCGGACTTAATTACTCAGACTTTAGATATATATATTTTTGCAGCATCTTCGATCCATGTAACGAGCTTTGGGTCAGTGACTCCCAAACCAGTTGGTTTTAGGGCACTAGGTGTTAAAACACCCTTACAGACTTAATAACTCGGATATCAGACGTTTTTTTTTTACTCCATTGCTTTTTGAGATGTTTCCTCCAATTAAACTAGAGCACTGAATATTACAAACTTTTCAATTTTTCCTCATGTCTGTATGTTACTATATATGTAGATAATATCTGTCAACTGAGCATATGAAGATCCATTTTAGTCCGTCTTAAGGAGAATTCACAAATTAAATAATTCAAAATGGAATAAACAAAAATTAACTTGTTTCGAAATAGGTTTGAGATACGTCTCAGGAGTGGAAACTCCTTACTCAGCTATCTCTTACCAATTTCACCTTTTTAGTCAAAATAAAAATACAAAAACACAAAATATTTTTGTAATTTTTGAAAAAAATTCAATTTTTTTGTATTTTTCGAAACATTTTGGACTAAAAATAAAAACAACACACAAACTAAAAACAAGGTACTGATCAACTAATTCCCTCCCCCAAACCTAAATGAGACATTGTCCCCAATGTCTTAAAAAGTAGAAGAAGAGTTTAGAAAATAATACCTGGTTAGCTGAAATTCTACAGGAAATTAAAGGTTAAGATCCAGATTAATCCTACGCCTCTTACCACGATCGTCCTCAGACCAATTTATCTTTGAAAGGATAGGGTCAACTCGTGGTTCATAGGCTATGAGTTGGTCTATTAGATCCGGAGCAGTTCTGGCAGTAAAGATGAGTTCTTTCAAAGGTTTTGACACTAACCCATTTCTCTGGGCATCATCAAGAAACACACAAAGAAAATCATAAAATCCATCAACGTTGTACAGCCCAATTGGTTTCTGGTGTATGTTCAGGTTCGCCCAAGATAGCACAATAAAAATTTCCTCCAATGTACCCAAGCCACCTAGCAAAGCAATAAAAGCATCAGCACGATGAATCATTTCTACCAAACGTTCAGACATACCTGACACGATCAGTTCCTCTCCGTTTGATGGTTCAATAAGATTTGCTTCTGCCAAGGGTTTTGGGATGATTCCCAAAACGTGACTGCCTCCTTCCTGTACAGCTTTTGAAACGATCCCCATAAGTCCAAAATTGCCTCTGCCATATATTAAGTTCATATTCCTTGCAGCTAAGACTCGACCCAATTCTTGTGCTGCTTCTACGTATTGTGGCTTAACTCCAACACTATTATCGCAAAACACACAGATGTTTTCAACTTGTCTTCTTGAAGTGGCTTCCATTTTTTATGTATTTCTTTTTTCAAATCAGGATGCCTTCAAAAGTGCAATGACGGGCAGAATTTATAGTACCTGAAAAAGGGTGAGTAATAATAGCACTAATATCTTCCAAATGACGATTGTTAGCTAAACAACAAAAGAGATCGTGAAATGTCAAAAAGTCTGGATCCTGTCTACGAAAAAAAAGATAATTACAATTGAAAAGCTAATCAAAGCAATAATTAAGGCAACAGAATTGTGTACGCAATACGCCACTCGCTTAGTATAAATTCATTAGGATGCGTCTTAAGATTTTATTCCTTACTTAGCCATCGCTAATGAATTGTTTCTCATCTTTGATTGCCAAACACAATTCATTCTGTCTTAAAATGCTTCGTTTGTGCTTTTCCCTACAAAAATAACACACAAAAATAAAAACTCTACAACATTATACACAAAATATGAAAACAGAAATTACAACAAATTGCATGGGTTGCCTCCCTGCGAGCGCTAATTTTTCATCTTCAGCCAGACGTTGTGGGCAAAAATGAGTTGATTAATATTTTGTCGACTGTGTATATGGAGAATGGTAAAAATAATCAGAGAATTTACATGAAACAAAACAACTATTGATTTGGAGTAGAAGTTTCACCTGATTAGTCACTAATTTATTTATTCTATTTTCTCTTGTCTTTTTGCTTTTGTGTGCATTAGTTTCACTACCTTTTTACTTTTGTAAAACGTTTGTGGGTATCGTTGCTGTAAGCCCTCACGAGACTATAAATCGTCCACTAGGGACACCTAAGGGTTTAAAGGCTTGTTGCATATGCTAAATGCAACCGTGATCCCTACGAAAGTGGCTTAGTTTAATTTTAATTGTTTCTTGTATTTTATTTTATTGTTTTGCTCGAGGACTAGTAAAATGTTAGGTTTGGGGTGTGATGAGCGGAAAATATATCAATATTTACCGCCCCTTTAACTTAATATTTTGTTTAGTTTCTCGGGTTTGATAAACGTTTTGATATGTTTTATTTTATTTTGCAGATAAAATAATATCGGGACTCAATGAAATCATTTAGGACGAATGTGGGTAAATTAAGGGCAATTATTGGACTTGATATATTAATTTTGGAGATTGGAAACTTGAAAGGGCGTTTTGACAAAGTGCAGTTTTGGAAATTCCAATTTTACGCATCTGTGTTATTTTAGGCATAACATTTTACTCAGATATCGGATTGAGCTGATTCAAGTTCCAGATTAAAGAAGACTCAAAGATCTACAACTTTTAAAGAGGAAATATTTTCGAATTCTGATGATTTCATGACCGAAATTGATGAACCATCCAGAAGTGTGTGGTGTGTAATTATTAAAGTCATTATCAATCATTTTCAAAGAAAAATATAAATTAATAAATAATTAATAAAAATTATCAAATCACCACCAAACAAGATAATCAATTAGTGGAGCAATTATGGATTTGGTGGAGTAATTAGTGGAGAAATTAATAATGGATTTGGTGGAGAATTTGATGGATGATTTGATGGAGGCAAAATTTTGCCTATAAATACCAAGCCATTTCATTTGTAAAATTCATACTTTCTTCTTTGAAATTCCTTAAGAATAAATAAGAAGATTGTATCTAGTTTGTTTATTTTCAGTTTTCAGTAATTGATTTTTGCTTTCGCACTTTCTTTTCTTTACTTTTCAGTTTTTACTTTCCGCAATTTACTTTTACGCACAAACATTTCTTTCTTTACTTTTTCAGTTTTTATTTTTCAAGTAATGAGGAGGTAATTCCCACTTGCTGGGGTAAAAGGTAAAGCTTTTATTATTGCTATTATAAACTATTTAAAACCTGACTTAATGAGGATACCGCTATATTGGCCGGTTGGTAATTAATTATAAATTGGTTCTAACCTGACTAAGTATGGATACCGCCTGGTTGGTCGGTTGGTAATTAATTATTAATTTGACTTAATCAGAATACCGCCTTTATGGCTGGTTGGTAATTATCACGCAAAGTTAATATATTATATTAAGGGAGATATCTAAAATAGTAGTAATAAAAGTTGATCCTCTAACCCAAACATTTTCTTTTATTATACTTTTACTTTATTTACTTTTAGCAATTTACTTTCAATAATTTTCTTTTATTTTTTTTACTTTTTACTTTTTACTTTTTACTTTTACTTTTCACTTTTTTTTACTTTTCAGTAATTTACTTTTCACTATTTAATTTTCAGTATTTACTTTATGTCTTTTATTTTATTTAAGTTTTTACTAGCCCTAGTTATGTGTTAGTTATCTGAGGTTGTGATGAATTCTAATATCACCGGTTTATAAAGGATTATTTTATAGTTTGGGTAATTTAAAGGTTTACTTATTAAGTCTTAAGCTTAATGCTTCTTGTTGTCTGATCACCAATAAGATTGATGTGGTAAATCTAAAATGAACTAGACATAAGGATTTTAGGTTTCAGCCTTAGACTTAATAGCCCACGATCTTCCTTGAGGATACATAATCCTTTCATAGATTTCCTTACAGGATAGACATATACCTGTCGGGCGGGGGTAGCTATAATTGGAACTTAAACTTAATGAATCCAGATAATTTGGTTGACATAGACATATGGTTCAATTGGGTTAAACTGGGTATTTACGTCTGACCATCGACAGAGGCTTTTGCATAATTTAGTGTTCCAAGTTAGTAAACTGATTTATTACACAAACATAAAATAATCACTTCATCTTTTAAAAGATATTAGAATGATTCACAACCCTAGATCTTTGTGTCTTTTGTTATTTTCCTTAGTATTTTCTTTTATCTTTTTATTTATTTATTTATTTAGCAAATCTACAATCAACCAAATCAATCAAGCAATCATTTTCTTCTCCCTCAATTAGATATTTGTAAATAAATAGTATCAATAATTAATAACAACAGTAGAAATTAAGTCCTCGTGGGATCGATATTTTTATACTACTTGAACGATACGTGCGCTTGCGTTATACGTGTGTGTTTACGCCGGTCAGATGTCAAGATGGAAGTATCACTTTATTCATATGGAGATGATGATCACATAGGAAACGGAACTAGTACTCTTAAGTACTGCAGTCATCGGGATAATATTACTATGTCATGATTATCCGATTATAGAGACTAGTTACCAGGGATCCGATATATGCTTCGTACGGGGCAGACACAATTCCAGCCTTAGGCCTAGCATGTGACATCTGATACTGGATCGTAATACACAATACTATGTATGCTACGCCTGATAAAGATTACATATTCCTTTAAAGAATATTTCTGGAGAATTGGGTAGGTACGCTGCTTTGCTAGAAGCCAATCATGTCTTGTAAATTGGTAAGAACATGGTACCGGGTACGCACGTACTCGGATAGTCCGATTACCGTATTTATTGCCAACATATCTAAGGATCTCTTGGGTCGCTTCCCGAAGATTCACCATTGAGATTTGACTCGAATAGAAAATTAATCTGGGATTAATTATGAGAAAGTAAATTAATATGGGATTAATTACGGTAATAAATTAATCTGGATTAATTAAAAGAGAAAGAATTAATCTGAGATTAATTGCGTCGAGAATTTATTTGGGATTAAATTCATCGAGAAGAGAGAACACGATTAATTTAGAATTAATCGGTAAAGTAAATTACTAGTGAAATTAGATTTTACTATTTAATTTATTTAATTGGGCTAAAATAATATATTATATATATTAAATGAAATCAGATTTCAAAGCGGAATTAAAATTAGATTTTAATTCAAGCAAACGAATTAATTTAGAATTAATTCATAAGCGACTTACATAATAATATTGCGAGACATTATTATTTAATTAAATTGGATTTAGTTAAGTCGCAACAGTAATTCACTTAATTAAGAATTAAGCAAACCCGGGCCCGAGCGAAGTTACGTGTTGGATTGTCCGAATTAAATTTGGAATTTGAAGTGGGGCCCACCAACTTACATAAAAGTGTTTGACATTTGATGGAATTTGGTAGTTGGTTGTGAATAAAGTATTGGATTGCTTTTAATTCACTCCAGCCAATTCCAACACTCTTTGTCTTTAATTTTTATAAGACATATACCAATTTTGCAATCAACTTTGAGATATGATTTTAGAAATCAAAATGCACTATTCCCTCTTCTCTTTCTCAAAATGTCGAACACCATTGCCTCTTAGGGAGAGTAATTTTTTTATTTCATTTGTTCTTGCTAGCACATCAAGGAGTGAATCAATGTGATATGGAAACTCACCCAAGTGTTGGAAACACTCAAAGAAAACTTGGAGCTTCATTACATCCTTGGAAATTTTCAAAATCTCCTCAACCAATCAATGTGAGTATTCTGCAACACTTTGATTTTTTCACACACAAATCACTCTTAGTAGATCCCGGACATGTCTTAGAGACTTACAATGGTATCAGAGCCACCTAAGTTTGATTTGAAAATCTAGGATTCATGACTTTAAATTTGGGATTTTTGGCTTGGAGCTTAATTTGCCTAAATTTTTGGTTGGGATATGTTTATATGATGTTCAATTGGATTTGTGCATTGTTGGAATTGTGAAAAATTGATAGGATTAATTTTCCCCAAAATATACCCTTGGCCGAATATGATACCTTAGGAATGCTCATGGCTAATTTTTGAAATTTAACAATTGGATAAGTTGATGGCATGATAGAAATATTGAATGTTGATTTAATTGGATTGAAATCAAATTGAATGATTTCTATATGCCTTTACCGTGAGCCTTGATGCATGTTATAAGATTGATTTTGCTTCAATTTGTAATGGACATGAATTGGAAATGCAGAGCATGATTAACTGAATTAATTAGTGTTTTAGAAGTATTAGATTAATTAATTAATTATGGTAATTACACTTGAATTGAATTAATTTGTAATTTGGAATAATGAGTTAATTTAATTTATTGAATTTGGGCTTAATGGGCTTGGTTGTGCCAAGTTTGGTTTAGGATAATTGGTTGGATCCAATTAGGCCTAAAATCATTTCCATAAAGTCCAAATATGATAATTGGGCCTTTAAAATTTTAATTGGGCCTAATGGGCCTAAATTGATTTTTGGCATAGGGTGATTCCTAATAAGGCCTTGGCATCTTGGGTTTGACCCATAATTGCCAAAGCCCATGCTTATATAATTAATTAAAAGCCCATTGGACTTTAATTGAATAATATTGGATACTAATTGGGCCTTTGAGACCCATAAAGATTGGATTGGAATTCAAGTCTAAAAGACACTTTTAAAAGTGTAATTATTTAATTTGAATTAAATATGAATTATTATTGAATATAATTTAAATTGGATTTAAAATTGTAGTTCGATATAATTCAAGAATAGGTACTTTGAGTATTTATTCTTAAACGAGTTGGACTCGCGCAAATCAAATCGTTATTTGAACATTGGATGGTCATTAATTCAAAGATTAATTAATTGGATTAGATTGATTGAATAATATGATTTGTGTGAATACTTGGATGTATAAATGAATAATGTATATCATATGGATATTAGAAGGGTGAGGACATTTTAGAAATTGTTGTTAATAAATTTAGAATTTATTAAATTGGACCTGTGAGTCCAGCCTATTATCTATTTTCTCATTGTATTTCTCTTCTCACCAATTCCCCTCAATGTAAATGAGGTTTATTTAGAAGTATTATGTAATTGGGTAGAAGTATGAATAGTGCTAGCGGGAGAGAGGAAAATGAGAGATTTGTTCTAGGAACAAAATTTGTTATATATCCATCCGCATATCATTATTAATTTTATTTCGCGCCTTATTATGCTTTTAGAATGCATGCTTAAGGATATATGATAAGACCTAATAAAAGATAATAATTTGGTTGCCAATTTACGTGAAAAATCTTCATTCAATTTTAAGCGTTTTTCCTTCCATTGAGTGATTCTCTCTCAAGATCCAAGATTGGCATTGGTTTATTGGCCAAAGTCAAGACCTTTGTCCATCGCGAATGTGTTTGAATCATGAAATCTTTGTTCCATATCGTACGTCTTGGGCAAGTTATGATTTGTTGGCCAAAGTTAAGGTCACTTCTTATTCATCGACCTCGATTACGAAGCTTTCCCAATGTCAATGGGTCACGCTTAACTGGTTTCATTAAGCTTGTTGAGTCAAAGCCAAGGCCTAGTTGATTTAGAAGAAAAAGGTTAGGTAATATATTGGATATATTGGCATATATTGGATATATGTTTCGGACTTGGAGGTCCACCTACTGGATCTAGGAATTGGATGGGATCCAATTGATCTTAGAGATCTACCTAATTAAGTTTCATACAACTTGTTGGACAAAGTCAAGGTTGTGTGTTATTTAATGGGATCCTAGCCCACTAGGAAACTAGGTTTCCCGAGTACTCCACAGAGGGTTAGAGGCTCGCCGAAAAATAGTGGGAGGCAAGTATTAAATTTGTAATTTCGTTTAAATACTTGCCAATATGCGCTCATTTCAATTTTCGTCATTAATCATTAATAATATATTAGTTAGACTAATATTCAATTGTTGTTTTAATTGAACAGTTGGACTATATTCAAACTACTTCATTTATAGTTGGTTATTTAATTGGATTATAGTAATCAATACTTTTGAATTTAACCGATCATTTATAGTTGGTTATATAATTAGACTATAGTAATCATTAAATCTGATTGTACCCGAAATCACTGATTGGATAGTTGGACTATAGCAATCAAGATGGCTGAAAGATTAGCGTTAAGAGACATAATCCTAGGTGAAAATGTCTTTAACGGCGTAAATTTTCATATTGGGAAATGAATCTTAGGATAGTCCTAGGAGTTGAGAAGTTACTCTATTTGATAGAGCGACCTCTCGGGCCTGAGCCCGGAGTTGAGCAAATAGTAGAACATGAGCTTTAGAAGACTCATTGTGATGATAAATTTAGTGCTCAATCTGTTATGCTTGCTGCAATAACTCTTTAATTTTTTCGTCATAACTAAGGATTAAATCCTTATACCATGATGTTGAAATTAAAGGATCTTCACAGATCTAATCTTAGATCTTAGAAGTACTAATTGCAAAAGAAAACTCTTGGAGAGTTAATGGCTATGCTCAATGAGACAGAGCTAGAGCTTGCAAAAGGGTAAGAAGCGCAAGACGCATCTTACTTCGGCATCCCATAAGGCCAAGGCTTGGCCGAAGGCTTCTAGGGGTGTGAAGAAAAGGGAAAGGCTAAATCATCACAGTCTTTTGGGAAGACAAATGACATATCCTAACATGTCTGCCTAAACTGTGGAAAACGGGGTCACTGGAAGCGTGACTGCCGTATGGACTAAGGCAGAGATGAAGGAACTGAAAACGGGCATGGCTCCGAATTCATGTATGTTTGTTATAAACATGTCCACTGCTGGTTTTAAAATTAGATTTTAGATACTGGATGTGGTACATAAATATATGTACTGATGTGCAGGATCTGCTGATTAGCAGGAGACTGGCTTCAGATGACATCGAACTGCGAGTCGAAAACATGACGGGAGTCGTTGTTTTGGCCGTAGAAACCTAAGTTTTGGAATTACCCTTTTGGCATGTACTTAAATTAGGAGACTGTTATAATGTATCTAGTTTGACTAGGAACATTATCTCTGTTTCTAGTTTAACCCGTTGCGGGTATACCTTTATATTCTAAAACACTAATGTGTTTTGTTTATAAAGATGATATTGAGATAAACACATTAGATGTGAATAACAGTATTATATTTAGAAATAAATGAATCTCAAACATATAATATGACAAACAAAAGCTCAAACTTAACAAATTTGTTGAGACTTAAAAGTAACATTGTTGTCTGAGACACATTAACAAGACTCATATATCCACACTTTCGAAGAGTGGATACTATGACGGATTTGATTCTAATTCAAATGATGTCTACAAATCTAGTTTATTAGGCAAAGTGCCTAAAACACCTTTTACTTGGTAAAAGTGCAAGTGTCACCAATTTGTTAGCCCTCGTTCATAGTGACGTTAGTGGGCCCATGTCTAGCTAGGCTAATGGTGGATATGAATACTTCATAACCTTTACGGATGTAGCATCGCGTTACGGTTATGTGTATCTTATGAAACATAAGTTAGGAACTTTTGAGTAATTCAAAAAGTTTCGACTCGAAGTAAGAAACAGACCGGTAAAAGTATTAAAAACATTACGGTCGGACCATAGTGTAAAATACTTAAACATATGAGTTTCAAGATTACTTGAAAGAGTATGATATTCTTTCACAGTGGACTCCTCCCGGGACATCTCAATTTAACGGTGTGTCCGAAAAGAGAAATCGAACTTTGTTGGACATGGTAAGGTTAATGATGAGTCACTCTGAGCTACTAATTTCCTTCTGATGATACACATTAAACAGTGCAATACTTATTTTGAATAAGGTTCCATGAAAATATGTTAGACAGACTCCATATTAATTACGAACAGGAAAGAAATCGGGTTTCTCATTCCTGAAGATTTAGGAATGTTGGGCATATGCTAAATATTTGGATGATACCAAACTAGAACTTAAATCGGATAAGTGCCTATTTGTAGGTTGTCCTAAGGAAACCAAAGTGTAGTACTTATACAACTCACAAGAGAACAATGTAATTGTTTCTCTCCATGCGATTTTCCTAAGAGGAATACCTATATGCAGTGGTTAGTGGGAGGAAAGTAAAACTCGATGAAAATCGGAGTAATATTGTTCTAGGCACCGAGTTCTCACGGAACACCAACAGTTCATCAGAGATGAAACTGTACCAATAATCTTCGAATACACAAGAACCGCATAGGTCGGAGAGAGTCAGAATTTAACCTGGGAGGTATGGATTTATGATCTCACCTCATGTAGATATCAATCTTATCGAGGAAGACGAACCGGCTACGTATCAGGAAGTGATACAAGATATCGACTCCTTTTATGGCAAAGTTCCATGAAATCCGAAATGGATTCCATGTATACCAACTAAGTTTGGACACTGGTTGATGTACCAGAAGGCATTATGCCTATTGGTACTAAATGAGTATTCAAGGAAGTCATACATGGATGACAACATACAAATGTACACAGCTAGGCTTGTACAGAAAGGGTATCGTCAACGACATAGTGTCGACTACGACGAAACCTTTTATTATTGACATGATTAAATCCATTCGGATAATGCTTGCTAGGCTGCATATTTCGTTTATGAAATATGGCAGATGGACATCAAAATCGCTTTCCTTAACGGAAACCTTTTGGAGGATGTTTACAACATCCTGACGGTTTTGTCGTGCCGAAACATGCAAACAAGGTTTGCAAGTTAAATCGATCTATTTATGGATTAAAGCAAGCATTGTGTTCTTAGAACCAATATTTTGATAAGATCATAATGGTATATGATTTCATTAACGAATATGATTCTTGTGTATATAAGAAGGTTAGTGGGAGCGCACTGACAATGAATGTCCTATTCGTTGATGATGTATTGCTTCTTAGCAATAACATTCCCATAATATAATCGGTGAAAGCTTGGCTTTCATTAAAATTCTTCATGAAATACCTGGGAGAAACAGGCTTTATTCTAGGAATAAAGATATACTGGGATAGATCTAGAAAGCTGCTGACAACCCTCACAGAGCTCGTACATTTTTTGAAATGTATGTGACATGATGTCTCATATGCTTTGAGCATATGTAGACGCTATAAGGCCAATCCAGGTGATGGTCACTGGATTGATGTAAACAACATCCTTGAGTATCTTGGACGAACTAAGGATGCTTTGGGAATATGGGGAAAGAAGAACTTGAGGTGACTAGGTTCACCGCTGCAAGATTCCAAACCGAAAAAGACGACTTTAAGTCGCAATAAGGGTGTAGGAACTACATTTTTGCATGTAAGACCCGATGGTGAGTCTCATTTGGAGGCACTACCTTTTAAGTCGCGGAAGTCGCGGGAAACGGACGTCGGAAGGGAACCGATATTTTTGTTAGATTTTTAGTCGCTTGTTTAGCTTCAAGCTCGCTTGTTGGACCCCCTTTATTAAAATACACCCTTGGCATTGGCCCAAAACTACACCAAGCCCATCTCACCCAAGCTCAATCCAAAGATAATTAAAATATTTAAAATATATGTCACAAATTAAATTAATTTAAATTAAAGCTAATTGAAATTAATTTAAACCAATTAAATTAAATCCAATTAAAACAAATAAATTAAATTCCAATTTAAATCAAATTAAAAGCTAATTAGAATTAAACCAATTAAAATAAATCTAAATTAAATTAAACTAATATTTAATTAAAATCTAATACCAAAATTAAAATAAATCACTTCCTAATTTAATACATCACTCACCAATTTAAAATATTTACTCACCTAATTAACAAAATAAATGCCTAAATAAAACAAATAAATGCCTAATTAAAGTCAATCAAATATATAACCTTCCTAACAAACAAATCCCTCCCTAATTAATTGATTTTTCTTTCATTTTTAATCCATGCAAACCCCTAACCCTAGCTTCTCACTAGGCGCACACAACAACAAACTTCAACCCTTAGACCTAGACATTCACGGCACTTCAATAAAAAAAAAAAAAAAAAAAGAAAAACCCTCTCCCCTCTCTTGAATCCCCACGACAACAAACACAAAAACCACAAACCCTAAAAGCTTCCCACCTCTCTCTCGTAGACCACAACCAGTCCACACAAACCTTGCACATAAAGACTCTCACACAGCAGAACCACCAAATAATAAACCCTAATAGCACCACGGCCACTCTCTCTCTCTCTCATCATCTCTCATCCTTCAAAAATAATAAAACCCTAACCTTCACGCCACACTCCCCCTAACTTCATCGGTCCCTTCACGCTAAAATCCTTGCTTCACACTCCAAATCCCCACAAACAGCCACGCTCAGGCCTCTGCAATAAACAAAGACACGCTGCCCACGAAGCCAAGCACTCAACGTACCAAAAGACACTTCGTTCAGCGCCCTCACGAGCAGCCAATAAACCCTAAATTCACGACTAGAGAAACACACTCAATCAATCTGCCATGCCCCTTCTTTCATGATCACAGTGTTGGACAGTTATGACCCATAGTGTCACTATTTGTACAGATCATGGTGTTGTTGTACAAATTAACTATGTGACAAAAGAGATTGCACTCTTATCATTTGTGATTAGATCACCTAGATGTATAAATGATGAGAGGTCCCTATGATTTGTTCATGGACGGAGAATGATATGAGACAGTATCTGTTCACGTAGGATAAGTCATTAAATATCCCTAGTCAGAGTATTATCGAGATTGGACATCGATAAATACGTAAAAGACTAGTATTACACTTGTGCGCGTTTGTGAGGGCACAACGGCATAGTTCTCATATATTTGGGTATAGGATACTCATGCAAGTGTAATAGGAGGTTGTGATTCACCGATGGTACGGGAAACAGCTTCGCTCTGGATAGACCCCTTCGGAATCCCATTGGTAGTATGACTGTGTGTCTATGGGAGTCCGACATCAGGGTAGGTGTATTTGGTCTTAACCTGAGACTTGCACTGTTAATACTTGCGACAATCGATATACTCTAGTTGAGGTCGTCCAGGGCTTTAACCGGTTATGTGTACACCAATGCTGGGTATATTGAGAATCGTATAGTATTGGGTGTGATGTCAAGACGGAAGTATCACTCCAGTCATAGTGGAGATGATGTCACGTAAGATACTGTACTGGTTCTCTTAAGTACTGCAGCCATCGGGATAATATGACTTGGTCATAGTTATCGGATATAAAGACTAGTTACCAGACATCCGACATGTGCTTCGTACGGGGCAGACACATTTCCAGCCCCATACCTAGCACGTGATCATCCGATGCTGGACAGAAATACGCAATACTACGGTATACTACGCTTGATACAGATCCTTTATTCCTGTAAGGATGTTTCCGGATAATTGGGGAGGCATGGCGCTTTGCTAGAGGCCAACCGTGTCTTGTAATTCAGTATAAACATAGTACGAGGTACTTACGTGTTCGGATAGTCCGATGACCGAATTCACTGCCAAAATATCCAGGGATCTCATGGGCCGCTTCCCAAAGATTCACCGATGACGTGTAACTCGCACTCTAAATTAATCTGGGATTAATTAGAAGAGAGAGAAAATTAATCTGGGATTAATTACGGAGATATTTTATCTGGGATAAAATATCATTAAAGAGAGATAACGATTAATTTGGAATTAATCAAGAAATTAATATATTTGATATATTAAGTGAAATTAGATTTCGACGCGGAATTAAAATTAGATTTTAATTCGGGCGAATGAATTAATTTAGAATTAATTCGTTAGCGACGTGAATACTGACTTCGCTAGGCGTAATCATTTAATTACGACGCAATGGAAAATTCGTTAATTTGGAATTAGCGAACCCGAGCTCGAGATTATTTGCGAGCGCATTCGCATTTCGAATTCGAGTGCGGCACATCAAATCAAGCGTCAAATCGCTAGTCACATCAAGTGTCAAATCACTTGTCACTTTGAGTGATGTGACCATTGATTGATTGATGGTAGTTGTTGGAGTGGTTGAAGGCTTTGATTATTTAACTTTTGTAAAGCCAAATTTGTGGAAAATCACTTTATTATTTTTGGAAAATATATAAGTGTATTTGTTACACAAATTAAAGAAAATCAACACATCTCTCCTTCTCTCTTTTCTCTCCAAACCTCACGCCCAAGGGGCTGAAAATTTGCTCACTATTTTTCTGCAAATGCCGAGCAAAGGGAAGCAAAGAGTTGGGTTTTTGTGACAAAAAACGCAAGTGCTAGCACACTACGAGATATGCGAAGGTGATAAGGAGGTCCACCCATGAGCCGGGAACCGTTCGACGAAGCTTGGAGCTTGACGAATGGACCAAACGAGGCCAAAATAGTGAGCATTTCACAGCTTACTGCCGTCACTGTCAAGAGCAGAATTTTGTGTTTCGTTGCTTGCCGCGTCGCTCAACCGATCGATGTAAGTATTCCGTAACTTCGTCAATGTGTATTCGCAAATATTTCATGCTTATTTTGATCTTGGGACCTAATTAGAAACCGACAATGGCATCAAGAGCCTAGGTTTGAGCATGAAAAATTTTAGGGCTAAAATTGGGCAAATTGATTTTGAGCATGATTTTGTGAAATTGGATTGATGAATATGCTTAAATGTGTTTGTATTGAATGTTGATTGGATCAATTTCATGAAAATTGATTTGAAATAATTTTCCCCAAAAATATTGTGTTGGCCGAATGTTAGGGTTTTTTTGGATAATCTTGGATTTTTTCATTTTGATTCATTGGATGAGTTGGAATGAAGTTGGATAATGTTAATTTGAAATTAATTGGATTGAATTTTGAATTGAACAAAAATCCCCAAAAACTTACCTTGGCCGAATGCAACTTGATGCCCTAATGTCTTGGTGTTTTTGATTTTTTGATCATTGGATGGATTGGAAATCATTCGGGATGTTAATTTAGTGTCGATTGTAGAATTAATTGGATTGAATTCGAATCGGACAAAATTATTCCCCTTGGCCGAGACAAATTAAGCATGTAATTGGGTTTGATTTTTCATCAATGTGTTGGACATGTGATGATGATGATAGGCATGATTAATTGGACAAATTTGTGTTTTAGAAATGTTAATTTGGGTAATCAATCATGTTATACACTTTAGTAATTAAATTGGAAATTTGGAATTTGGTAAATTAATTATTTGGGCCTTAAAATTGGATTTGGGCTTTTAAAGTTGTAAATGGGCTTAATGGGCTTTGTTGTACAAAGTTGGGTTTAGGCAAAATTGGTTGGATCCAATTGGGCCCAAAACCGCCAACATAAAGCCCAAATGCGACTTAATGAACCTTTAAAATTTAATTGGGCCTAATGGGCCAAAATTGATTTATGGGCTTATGGGGTAACTCCCGGATTGGAATTTGGTTTTCGATTTGACCCGAGTTGACCAAAAGTCCACCACTCAAGAAATCAATTAAAAGCCCATTGGACTTTAATTAAATTGACGTTGGACGTTTATCGGGCTTTGAGACCCGTTGCGATTAAATTTGGAATTTAAGTCGTAAAAGTTCATTATTAAAGTGTAGTATTTAATTTGGAATTAAATAGCGAATTAGAATTGAATGCATATTAAATTGGATTTAATGATGTAGTTTAATTTAATTCATGAATTCGTACTTTGAGTACTTATTCGCAAAGACAAGTTTAACTCGCACAATATCAAATCGTTGTTTGAACATTGGATGATCACTAATTATCAGATTAATTAATTTGATTAGATTGATTGATAACATGCTTGTGTGAATACATGATTGCGATGCATGAATAATATATATCGGATGTATATTAGATGGGTGGGGCAATTTTTGAAATTGTAATAAATTCGATTTATTAATTGGACCTGTGTGTCCAGCCTTATTACCTCTCATTTCTTTGTATTCTCTTCTCACATATTCCCCTCAATGTAAATGAGGTTTCTTTAGAAGTGTAGCGTAACGGGTAGAAGTGATACTTGTGCTAGCAGGAGAGAGAAAGTGAGAGATTTGATCTAGGATCAATGTATAAAGTATCCATCTGCATATCAATATTATTTATTTTCATATGCGCTTTATTATGTGTTTAGAATGCATGTTTAAGGGTGTATGATGATGAGACCTTAACAAATATAATATATTGGTAGCCAATTTGCATGCGAAAAACCCTCAATTAATATCAAGCGTTTTTCCTTCCATTGAGTGATTCTCACTCAAGATCTAAGACGGCATTGGTTTGTTGGCCAAAGTCAAGGCCTTTGTCTGTCGAAGATGTGTTGAATCACGAAGGTTTTGTTCCATATTGGTGTCAGGTCCAAGTTGTGGTTTGTTGACCAAAGTCAATACCAATTCTTGTCCATCGACATTGATTACGAAGCTTTCCATGGTCAATGGGTCGCTGACCGGCGTAAACACACACGTATAACTCAAGCGCACGTATCGTTCAAGTAGTATAAAAATATCGATCCCACGAGGACTTGATTCCTACTATTGTTATTAATTATTGATTCTATTTATTTACAAGTATCTAATTATAGGGAGAAGGGAATTGATTGCTTTTGGTTGGTTGAATGTGGTTTTACAAAATAAATAAATAAATAAAAAGATAAAAGAAAATACTAAGGAAAATAACAAAAGACACAAGATCCAGGTTGTGATTCATTCTAATATCATTTAAAAGATGAAGTGGTTATTTTATGTTTGTGTAATAAATCAATTTACTAACCTGGAACACTAAATTATGTGTAAGCCTCTGTCGATGGTCAGACTCAAATACCCAGTTTAACCTAATTGAACCATATGTCTATGTCAACCAAATTATCCGGATTCATTAAGTTTAAGTTCAAATTATGGCTACCCCCGCCCGACATGTATATTCCTATCCTGTAAGGAAATCTATTAAAGGGTTTATATCCTCAAGGAATATCGTGGGCTATTAAGTCTAAGGCTGAAACCTAAAATCCCTATGTCTAGTTCATTTTAGATTTACCACATCAATCTTATTGGTGATCAGACAACAAGAAGCATTAAGCTTAAGACTTAATAAATAAACCTTTAAATTATCCAAACTATAAAATAACCTCTTATAAACCGGTGATATTAAAAGTCATCACAACCCCAGGTAACTAACACATAACTAGGACTAGTAAAAACTTAAAAGTAAAAGACATAAAGTAAAAATACTGAAAAGTAAAAGACATAAAATAAAATAAAATAAAATGCTAAGGTAAAAGGAATTACTTTTACTATTTACTATTTAGATCTCTCCCTTAATATAATATATTAACTTCAAATTAAGTTTAACCAGCCATAGGCGGAACCAAAATAACCAGCCATAAAGGCGGAACCAAAATAACCAGCCATAAAGGCGAAACCAAAATAACCAGCCATAAAGGCGGAACCAAAATAACCAGCCATAAAGGCGAAATTATGAACTTTTCTAGTCATTCCTTCTTTGAATCTCCTCTCTGCAGCTGCCGAAACAAATTTTGTAGTGTCAAAATTGGGTTCAGCAGATGTTGAAGCTCTGGATCTCATCGGTGGCATTTTTCTTTCGAATTTTGGCAGAACCTCCTCTGTTTTTCCACAAATCCTCAACAACACAAAATACTCAATCACCAAACACTCCAATATCAATCTGTCTCCACACTTCGCCCCCAATTACTACGAATCAATTTGTCAAATATCACCAAACACTCCAAATATCAATTTGTCTCCACACCTCTCGCAATACCAAGTCATAATCAACCAAATCACCAAATTCAATCCCAATTACCAAATCAAATTTTTATCAAATCATTACCGTAATTTCAGTTTTGATTTTGGCAGTGGAGGATACGGATCGGTTTGGACTTGGGTTGATTTGCTGCTTCTCGGTTTTGGTTGTGGGTTCGGAAAATGTGGCTCTTGGCTGGTACAGGTGCGGCGAATGGTGGATGGTTCGACAATGGCTTGGTGCGATGGGGGTTTGGCTAGGGTCGTTGGTGACTCGGCTTCTGGTGACTCTCGGTTTGGTTTCACGGTGGTGGTGCGGTTCAGGTGAAACAGTGGCAGTCTTGGTGGATCTCGGCTTGGTGGATCTCGGCTTGGTTCATTGTGGCTCGGTGGTGGTTCACGGCTTCTCGGTTTGGTCTCAGGTGATGGCTTCCGGTTTCGGCTGCTGTTTGGGGAGGTGATGGTTGGTGTGGTCGATGATGATGGCTCAGTTTTGACTCGGTGAAGGAAGGGCTCGGTCACGACAAGGGTGGCTCGCGGTGGTTGTTGATGCGGCTGGTGGATCTCGGTTTTGGTTTGTGGTTGAAGTGGCTGTGATGGATCTCGGTGGATTCGGCGAAGCTTGGTTTTGATGGTGATGGACGGTTTGGCTTGCTCACGGTTTCTTGGTTGTGGTTGTTCTCGGCAGTGAGGGTGAATCTTGGTCGAAGGTTGGAAGCTCGGCCATGGGTCTTGGTGGTGTTTGAGGAAGAAGAAGGAATAAAAATGAGATCTGCGGAGCCTCTTCATATGTTCTGTCTTTGAGTCAGCGTCGCGACGCTGAAAATTGCCTAGCGTCGCGACAGTCGGTTCTTTAGGGTTAGGGTTTGACGCGGGTTTTTTTTTTGTGGCAAAACCATGTCTTGCGACGGATAAATCCATAGGTACGCGTCTCAATAGCTGAATCCTTACTCTGCCGTCTCTTCTGGATTGACTTTGTATCTTCGTGATTTTGTCAAATTTTTTATTTTGTGAAAATCCCGCTTGCACTGGCTTGTTTTGTCCTGAAAAAAATTCCGTTTTTATTTTTCCTGCAAAACTAACACACAAAATTAAAAAGTTCACACAAAATATGAAAGAAAAAAAAAACAAATTACAACAAATTGCAAGGGTTGCCTCCCTGCTAGCGCTAAATTTTTCGTCTTCAACCAAAAACTTGACCGGCGTAAACACACACGTATAACGCAAGCACACGTATCGTTCAAGTAGTATAAAAATATCGATCCCACGAGGACTTAATTCCTACTATTGTTATTAATTATTGATTCTATTTATTTACAAGTATCTAATTATAGGGAGAAGGGAATTGATTGCTTTTGGTTGGTTGAATGTGGTTTTACAAAATAAATAAATAAATAAAAAGATAAAAGAAAATACTAAGGAAAATAACAAAAGACACAAAGATCCAAGGTTGTGATTCATTCTAATATCATTTAAAAGATGAAGTGGTTATTTTATGTTTGTGTAATAAATCAATTTACTAACCTGAAACACTAAATTATGTGTAAGTCTCTGTCGATGGTCAGACTCAAATACCCAGTTTAACCTAATTGAACCATATGTCTATGTCAACCAAATTATCCGGATTCATTAAGTTTAAGTTCCAATTATGGCTACCCCCGCCCGACAGGTATATTCCTATCTTGTAAGGAAATCTATTAAAGGGTTATATATCCTCAAGGAAGATCGTGGGCTATTAAGTGTAAGGCTAAAACCTAAAATCCCTATGTCTAGTTCATTTTAGATTTACCACATCAATCTTATTGGTGATCAGACAACAAGAAGCATTAAGCTTAAGACTTAATAAATAAACCTTTAAATTATCCAAACTATAAAATAACCCCTTATAAACCGGTGATATTAAAAGTCATCACAACCCCAGGTAACTAACACATAACTAGGACTAGTAAAAACTTAAAAGTAAAAGACATAAAGTAAAAATACTGAAAAGTAAAAGACATAAAATAAAATAAAATAAAATGCTAAGGTAAAAGGAATTACTTTTACTATTTACTATTTAGATCTCTCCCTTAATATAATATATTAACTTCAAACTAAGTTTAACCAGCCATAGGCGGAACCAAAATAACCAGCCATAAAGGCGGAACCAAAATAACCAGCCATAAAGGTGGAACCAAAATAACCAGCCATAAAGGCGGAATTAATATTTAATTACCAACCGACCAATCTGGCGGTATCCTTTTTAAGTCAATATTTTAAATAGTGAATATATTATTTTTAAGGGAGATTAATCTAAATAGTAACAGTAAAAGAATTACCTTTTACCCTAGCTGGAGAAATTACATCCTCATGGTAAATAGTAAAAACTGTAGAAAGTAAAAGGTAAAAATAAATTACTACTACTATTCAAAAGTAAAATTATTATTACTACAGAACGTAATTAAAATTATTTACAAAACTAAAAAACTAAAAACTTAAAGAATCTAGAGAGAGAAACTCTCTCTTTAGAAAGAATTAAAGAGAGAGGAAGGTACAACAAATTCTGAAATCTCGAGCTCAATTTATAGGCGCAGATAGGGGTCCCGCATCGCGACGCTAAAGGGTTCAGCGTCGCGACGCCATCTACAGTGACACGTGTCACTTGCTGATTCACCGGCTCAGATTCTTATCCGATGACGTGGCTCTGTTCATGACGTCATTGCTTACGTCACGCTGAGGGCGATTGTCGGCAGCGTTAGATCGCGACACGTGGCACCGGCGCACATTAGCAAGTCCGTTGAGATGTCGACACGTGGCATGGCGCAAGATAGCATAGATGATGATTGTCGGCATCGTAGGATGATGACACGTGGCAGGCGCAAGTTAGTAAATCTTCTGTGATGGTGACACATGGCACGGCGCACGTTAGCACAGTCAAAATTCATAAATTCTGACCCGTTGACCCGGCGCACGTTAGCAGACTCCGGTGCATGTTAGGCGTCGCGACGCTGAAGGTCCTGGCGTCGCGACGCGGTAAATCACCGAAATGCCCTTTTTTGCCAATTTTCACAGTTTTGCTCCAAATTACCTCCAGAATGTCCTGAAACTTTATTTATCTACAAAATAACACAAAACACATCAAAATATTCACAAAACTCAAGAAACTATACAAAATATAAGGTTAAATGAGTGAGAAATAGTGATAGTTTTACCACTCATCAGTCACGCTTGACTGGGATCACTAAGTTTGTTGTGCCAAAGTCAATGCTTAGTTGATTCAGAGGAAAAAGGTTAGGTAATACATTGGATGTATTGGCATATATAAGATATATGTTTCGGACTTGGATGTCCCCCTACCGGATCTAGGAATTGGATTGGATCCAATCGATCTTAGAGATCTACCAAGTTAATTATCATACAATTTGTTGGCCAAAGTCAAGATTGTGTGATATTTAACGGGATCCTAGCCCACTAGGAAACACGGTTTCCCGAGTACTCGACAGAGGGTTAGAGGCTCGCCGAAAAATAGTGGGAGGCAAGAATTGAATTTGCAATATTCGTTCAATTACTCGCCATATGTGCTCAAACAAATATCATTCGTCAAACGTTTTAAATGTTAGTTGGACTAATATTTAAATTGTTGTTTTAAAAATAGTTGGACTATATTCAAACAATTCATTTATAAGTGATTATATAATTGGATTATGATAATCAATATATTTGATTTAATTGAAATTATAGTTGATTAATAGTTGGACTATATTCAAACAATTCATTTATAAGTGATTATATAATTGGATTATGATAATCAATATATTTGATTTAATTGAAATTATAGTTGATTAAATAGTTGGACTATTGTAATCATTATAATAAATAGTACCTTAATAATTGATTAAATAGTTGGACTATTAAAATCAAGATAATAAAATTGAAAGATTGACGTTTAAAACATAATCCTAGGGAAAATATATTAAACGACTTTAATTTTCAAATTGCGAATAAAATTTCAGGATGGTCCTGGAAAAATAATAAGTTATTTTATTTGATAAAATAATATTATGCCTAAGCCCGGAGTTAAGCAAACAGTCGAGCATGATCTTTGGAAGATTATGTGATGACAACTTAAGTGCTTAATCCATTATACTTGCCGCAGTAGATTCCTTAATTTCTGAATCAGAACTAAGGATTAGATCCTTAAAATATGATGAAGAAATTAAAGGATTTTTCATAAATATATTAACTTAGATCTTTGAAATACTAAAATTGCAATACATAACTCTTGGAGGGTTATTGACTATTCTCAATGAGATAAAGTCAAAGTTTGCAATTAGGCAAGTAGCGCAAGGCGCACCTTACTTCTCGATCTAGAAGGCCAAGGCTGGCCAAAGACTTCTGGAGTGTTGAAACAGGCAAAGGCAAAATCATTATAGTCTTCTGGGAAGATAAATGACATATCCTAAAATGTCTGCTCTAATTGTGGCAAACGGGATCGCGGAAGCTTGACTGCCATTTGGACAAAGCAGACATGAAGGAATTGAAGACGAGCAAGGCTCTGACTTCAAATATGTTTGTCAACATTATGTTCACTACTAGTATTAAAATTGGATTTTAAATACTTAGTGTGGTACATAAATATATATTGAAGTTCACTACTAGTACACTTCAAAACTGATTTGATCATATGAAACTAATTGTGGCATTGTTGTCTGGGACACAATAAAACAAGAATTGTATATCCGCACTTTTGAAGAGCGGGTACTAGGACTAATTTGACTCTATTCAAATAAAGTCTATGAATCTAGTTTATTGGGCAAAATGCCTGAAACACTATTTACTTGGTAAAAGTGTAAATGCCACTGATTTGTTAGCCCTAGTTCATAGTGAAGCAAGTGGGCGCATGTCTAGCTAGGCTAGATGTGGATATGAATATTTTGGGACCTATACGGATGTGGCATCGCGTTATGGTTATGTGTTTCTTTTGAAGAACACAAATCGGAAACTTTTAAGTTTCGACACGAAATAGACAAACAGATCGGCTATAGTATTATATCGTCACGGTAAGACCGTAATGAAAATACGTAAGCAATAAGTTTCTAACTTACTTGAAAGACTATAATATTCTTTCAAATAAGGACTCCTCCCGGAACACATCATCTTGACGGTGTGTCCGAACGGATTAACCGAATTGTGTTAGACATGATAAGGCTAATCATGAGTCGCTCTGAGCTACCTTTTCCTTCAATGGATAAGCTTTAAACAGTACAAGAACTTATTTAGAATAAGGTTCCATTATAATCTGTCAGACAGATTTCATATTAAATATGAACAGGAAAGAAATCGGGTTTCACATTCCTGATTATTTGGGTATGCTTGGCATAAGTTTGGATGATACCAAACTAGAACCCAAATTGAATAAGTGCTAATTGTAGGTTATCTTAGGGATACCATAAGTATTGTACTTATACATCTCACGAGAGGACAATTAGATTGTTGCTCGCCATGCGGTTTTCCTAAGAGGAATACCGATATGCAGTGGTAAGTAGGAGGATAGTAAAACTCGATGATAATCGGAGTAATACTATTACAGGCACCGAATCCTTAATGGAACACAATGGTTCATCAAGGATGAAACTATTACCAATAATCTTCGAATACACAAGAACCACGTATGTCGGAGAGAGTCAGAAAACAACCTGGGGTATGGGTTTCTGATCTCACCTCGTAAAGATGTCTATCTTTTGAGGAATACCAACTGACTACGTATGAGGAAGTGATACAAGGTATCGACTCCTATTATGACAAAGTGTCATGAATCCGAAATGGATTCCATGTAAATCAACAAGTTTAGATACTAGTTGATGTACCGCAAGGCATTGTGCCTAATGGTACTATAGGTCTTCAAGGAAGACATACATGGAAGGCAACATACCAACGTATAAAGCTAGGCTTTTAGCAGAAAGGTATCGTTATCAACATTGTGTTGATTACGATTCAACCTTTTATCTGTTGCCATGGTAAATCCATTTGGATAACGCTTGCTGAAGCTGCACGTTTCATTTATGAAATGTGTCAGTTAAAGATCAAAATCGATTTCCTTAAACGGAAACCTTTTGGAGGATGTTTATAACATCCTGACGATTTTGTCGTACTAAAACCAGCAAACAAGGTTTGCGGGTTATTCGATCCATGTTTGGATTGAAGCAAGCATTAGGTTCTTGGAACTAACGTTTTGATGTAATCATAATGGTGTATGATTTAATTCAAAATGAAAAGGATTATTGTGTATATAAGAGGGTTAGTGGGAGCGCACTGACAGTGGATGTCCTGTATAAAATAATGATAATATATTCATTTTCTTGGAAATGATATTCCCATAAAACAATCGGTGAAAGCTTGGCTTTCATAGAAATTCTCCGTAGAATTCTGGGAGTAACAACCTTTATTCTAGGAATAAAGATCTACTGGGATAGATTTAAGTTGTTAACACTCTCTGAGAAATGTACATTGAAAAAAGTACGCCGACTTGGGTCTCATAAGCTTTGAGCATATGGAGTCACAATCAGGCCAATCCATGTGATAGTCACTGGATTGATATTAAGAACATACTTAGTATCTTAGAGAACTAAGGATATTGTCTTAATGGATGGAGAAGGAAAAACTTTAAGTGACTGGGATCACTGCTGCAAGTTTCCAAACTGATAAATACAACGGTACTATAAAATTTGAATAACGGAACAGTGAGCTGGAAATCTTCCAAGCAAGATACTGTTGCCGAATAAACAACAAATGTGGATTATTGCTGCAGCTGAGGCAGCAATAGAAGCCATTTGGGTCGATAATAAATCTAATTAGATTGAATATAATTCTGTTAGCAGCTGAGCTAGGCGTCAGCACAGGCAAAGAATTAATGGTCTCATCAACGATCCAGATATATACTTCGATATTCATCTGATTAGTTCGGATCATACATCGTGGCGATGTGATGATCGTATAAACCGCGTCAGACGATAATCATAGAAATCCGCTGACGAAAACCTTTTCTCAGCAATTTGAGCCAACCGTACATAGTTCGGGTGTTAGGCACTCGAGTGACTGGCTATAGGCCAAGTGAGAGATTGTTGTACAGTTATGACCCATAGCGTCACTATTTGTACAGATCATGGTGTTGTTGTACAAATTAACTATGTGACAAAAGAGATTGCACTCTTATCATTTGTCATTAGATCATCTAGATGTATAAATGATGAGAGGTCCCTATGATTTGTTCCTGGACGAAGAATGATATGAGATAATATCTGTTCACATATGATAAGTCATTAAATATCCCTAGTCAGAGTATTATCGAGATTGGACATCAATAAATACGTAAAAGACTAGTATTACACTTGTGCGCGTTTGTGAGGGCACAACGGCATAGTTCTCATATATTTGGGTATAGGATACTCATGCAAGTGTAATAAGAGGTTGTGTTTCACCGATGGTACGGGAAACAGCTTCGCTCTGGATAGACCCCCTCGGAATCCCATTGGTAGTATGACTATGTGTCTATGGGAGTCCGACATCAGGGTAGGTGTATTTGGTCTTAACTTGAGACTTGCACCGCTAATACTTGCGACAATAGATATACTCTAGTTGAGGTCGTCCAGGGCTTTAACCAGTTCTGTGTACGCCAATGCTGGGTATATTGAGAATCGTAGAGTATTGGGTGTGATGTCAAGACGGAAGTATCACTCCAGTCATAGTGGAGATGATGTCACATATGATACGGTACAGGTTCTCTTAAGTGCTGCAGCCATCGGGATAATATGACTTGGTCATAGTTATCCGATATAGAGACTAGTTACCAGACATCCGACATGTGCTTCGTACGAGGCAGACACATTTCCAGCCCCGGGCCTAGCACGTGATCATCCGATGCTAGACAAAAATACGCAATACTACGGTATACTACGCTTGATACAAATCCTTTATTCTGTGTAAGGATGTTTCCGAATAATTGGGGAGGCATGGCGCTTTGCTAGAGGCACCTTACTGTAATAGTTATATAAGGTATAAAGTAGTACGAGGTACTTACGTGTTCGGATAGTCCGGTGACCGAATTCAATGCCAAAATATCGGGGATCTCATGGGTCGCTTCCCAAAGATTCATCGATGACGTATGACTCGCACTCTAAATTAATCTGGGATTAATTAGAAGAGAGAGAAAATTAATCTGGGATTAATTACAGAGATATTTTATCTGGGATAAAATATCATTGAGAGAGATAACGATTAATTTGGAATTAATCGAGAAATTAATATATTTGATATATTAAGTGAAATTAGATTTCGAAGCGGAATTAAAATTAGATTTTAATTCGGGCGAACGAATTAATTTAGAATTAATTCGTTAGCGATGTGAATAGTGACTTCGCTAGGCGTAATCATTTAATTACGACGCAACGGAAAATTCGTTAATTTAGAATTAGCGAACCCGAGCCCGAGATTATTGCGAGCGTATTCGCATTTTGAATTCGAGTACGGCACTCAAATCAAGCGTCAAATCGTTAGTCGCATCAAGCGTCAAATCACTTGTTACTTTGAGCGATGTGACCATTTATTGATTGATGGTGTTGTTGGAGTGGTTAAAGGCTTTGATTATTTGACTTTTGTAAAGCCAATTTGTGGAAAATCACTTTATTATTTTTGGAAAATATATAAGTGTATTTGTTACACAAATTAAAGAAAATCATCACATCTCTCCTTCTCTCTTTTCTCTCCAAACCTCACGCCCAAGGGGCTGAAAATTTACTCACTGTTTTTCTGCAAATTCCGAGCAAAGGGAAGCAAAGAGTTGGGTTTTTGTGGCAAAAACCGCAATGCGAAGGTGATAGGAAGGTCCACCCATGAGCCGAGAACCGTTCGACGAAGCTTGGAGCTTGACGAAGGGACCAAACGAGGCCAAAACAGTGAGCATTTCACAGCTCACTGCCGCCACTGTCAAGAGCTGAATTTTATGTTTCGTTGCTTGCCGCGTCGCTCAACCGATCGTATGTAAGTATTCCGTAACTTCGTCGATGTGTATTCATAAATACTGAGTGGTTAACCCTATTATGAGTGGTTAAAATCCTTTACCACGATGTTTTGCCGCGCCGGTTGATGTATATCCGGTTGAATGTAAGATGTAATCAATCGGGTATAACGAAGTCCGATATCATTGTCTTTACTTTTTATATATGTATTGTGTTGATTGCGCATTGGGCTTAGTAAGTGCGATTAAAGATCTTCTATTTTGAGAGGTTAAAATCCTTTACCACGATGTTTTTTTCCGCGCTTTTAGCCCGTTATTATTTATTAGGTTTCATCTATTCATCTGTTCATGTATGAGTCATGTTGTTTACTGCATTTTGGAGGTCACTGCTGTAACCCCGTTCGAACGCTTTTCAGAACGCCGCACGAATGCATGTTTTCTGTCTGGTCCCATTCGAACGCGTTAATCAAACGCTATACGAACGCGAACCTTCTGTTTACCATTCGAACGCGTTTACAAACGCTACTCGAACGCGCATGCATTTATTTCATCAGGTCTGGTCCCGTTCGAACGCGTTATCAAACGCCACACGAACAATAACCTTCTGTTTACCGTTCAGACGCATTTTTGAACGCTATACGAACGCGAATACACTGAATTGAGTCATTTTCATCACATATCATGCATAATTGTTTCTTGGGTGAATTCTCTTGTATCATGTAATCAATCATACTATTTATTCCTTGTATTATCTATTTGGCGTGTTCATGAGATGATATTCAAGCATGATTAGGTCATTAGTATGTTACTTGGTTTTTAGGTATGATTAGGCCTATTTGGTTGTTCATTTTCAAGCATGATTAGTCATTTGTTTTACGTTTGGAATTTGCATTATGTTTAGGTTGTTCTTTGTTTTCCGCATTATATGATCGAAGCATGTTCATGAGATTGCCGTGTGCTATTGCATGTTTGTCGTTGTGATGATTACTTTCATGCATGTGAACTTAGAAGCATATTATCCTTGGAAATTGTTGCTTAGGCTTGGTTAGATTATTGCACAAATCATTTTATTACAAGTGGCATAAGTAAGGGACCATTCCGAACCCAAGGGTTTGAGGTCTTCCCTTGCGAGGGTGAGTGCGGCCTTAAATCTTTGTCCCGGTTCACACCGGTGGTGACTCCATTATTCTCTGGTTTAGTCCCCCGCGGGCTACTCCGTACTCCCAATCGGGCCGTGAGCCCGGGACAGCATGCGTCGCCCAGTTTCTGTGTCCCACAGTTTGGCAACTCCACTGGGATAGAGAATCGGCCCCGAATAATGTCTTGTATTGTAATTATGATTTGTGCTTAATTGACCGTGTCTACCGTGGGGTAAAAAAGGGGTTTTTAATCAAAGGCATTTTGAGGCTAGGTAATGGTTTGGTGTCTTCCTTCACTCACTACCTTTCTAGAAGGAAAAGATGTGAAGGCACCTAGATAATCATCTACTTGTAGCCTATTGTGACAGACTAATATGGAGGACTTGTTGCTTATTCCTGTCACCAAGAGATAAGAGCCTAAGAGGCTTGGGTACTTAAGAGAGCCTCGCTCCACCCTCCCTCTGGGGAATCTGCAACAAGAAATCCATTTGACAGTTAGTCACACACCATAACTCGTTGGCACGTACTGTAAGGTATAAAAAGGTGCGCTCACTTGGTCGCTCGAACCCTTGAGTGGGGAGACCTAGTTGTGGGTAATCCTTCGCCAGCGAGAGTCTTTATCTATACTCTTGCAAACCCATACGTAGACCAGAATTGTATGGCCTATAGCAACTATTTCCTTGTGCTTGTGGACCATCCTCATTTGGATGCAGTTGGGCTTCTCGTCAGAAATGCGAACTTGCTGGGCCATTTAAACTGGGACGAGTTCGCATCCTATGATAATTGGGCCAAAAGCTTCTGAAATGTCGATGGGCCGCTCTGTAGAAATTGTTGCTTTATGACTGGATTATCTATTATATGCTTGTGTTTGGGAACGTTGTCATTTGGATCCATTCGGACCTTTTGTCATGAGATATGGGCTTGTTGGGCCATTTAAATTGGGACAAGAACGTATCTTATGATGATCGGGCCAAAAGCCTCCAAAACGCCAATAGGCCATTATATGTTTGTGTTTGGGAGCATTATCATTTGGATATGGTTGGACTTCTTACCATGAGATGTGAACTTGTTGGGCCATTTAAACTGGGACGAGTTCACTCCTATGACAGTTAGCCCAAAACTTCTAAAATGATGATGGGCCGATTTGTATGAAAATTTTAATAAGTTGATATATTCCTTGTATCACGTGCGTCTCATTCATTTCATGCATACACACATCATGCTAACCCTTATGTTCTAAAAAGCCATCATAGATTCCCGTTGGGTTGGGGAAGAGTGAAGACTCACCAAAAGACTGGTAACAGCTATGAGTATGTCTGATAGTGAGGTATCTCGGATAGATCAGTTGGAAAATGGTTTCGCCAAAATTACCGAACAGTTGCAAGCCTTGACTACCGCCATGGAAAATATGGTTGTACCCCGTGCTGGGGGAAATTCTGAGAATATGAGGCGCGAGGAGCCTCCGAATGGGTTGGGGCATGATATCCCCACTTTTGATGATGACATGGCAGAGTATGCAATAGGCAGAGTGATTGGGTCTCAGGCAGAATTTCAGAAGCTTCGGGATCAGGTTGAAACAGTTACCCGCAAAATGAGGGGTAAACATTAAGAGTTGTTAGATTATGAGGCAATGACCTTCGGAGAACAGCTGCCAGCTCAGTTTAAAATGCCCGACATGACCAAGTTTAATGGGAATGGAGACCCGAGAGTCCATCTGGAGCAATATGTCTCAGTCATGAGTTCAGTGGGCTTATCACAGCGCCAAGTCCAAAAGATGTTTGGGATGTCACTCGAAGGGGCACCTGTGGTTTGGTATCATAGCCTTGAGAAGAAGGTTAATGAAGATTGGAGGGAACTAGCTGATGCTTTTCTGAAGCAGTATGTTACAGACTTAGAAATTGACTTGTCACTCCGTGATTTGGAGAACACTAAGCAGAAGCCAGAGGAAAGTTTCAAAGAGTATGTGGATCGCTGGAGAAGCCAGCTTTTGAAAATGCAGACTCGGCCTTCCGAGAAAGACCAAATTAAAATGATCATCAAGGGCACCAAGCCCTCTATTTATGGTAAGCTGAGGAGGATGACTTCGATGATTTCTGATTTTCGACAGTTGAGGGAAACTGTCATGGATATTGAGGAAGAAGAAGTTGAAAACAGAAAGTTTTATGGCCAAAATAGAAGAACTTTTGGGGGGCCTTCTGAGACCAAGCCCGCTACTGCCGAGGTTGCTGCCATCAAGAACCGGCATTTCTCTAACCTGGGGAAGCCTTTATCTAAGGTCCTTGAGAAGTTGAAGGGACAAAGACTCCTAAAACCCTTAGAGCCTAAACCACTTCCAGATCCTATACCACTCAACCTTGACCTAAGCATGTACTGTCACTTCCATCAGAGGAGAGGCCACGAAACTGACAACTGCACCCGCCTTAGGCATGAAATCCAAAACCTCATTGATGCCCAAAAAATACCCGATCCTGAGAAAGAACAACCCAACACATATCAGAACCTCCTACCAAATTACCACTCCGTTCCACCACCCACCTACATGATCAACTCTGGATTTCCCGAAACTGTTGTCCTCCAAATCCTTAACCACCAAGCTTCTTACATGGAGATAGGGGATGACAGTGAAGAACCGTAGGCCAAGGAAGAAGGCAATGCTAAAAATGATGAAATTGTTCCTCCTAGTTTATTTGATCCTGCATTTTTAATATAGACATTGATTTAGTCTACCTGTTCGAACCATTTCTTAAATGATAATAAAGACGTTCATTTTGTTTACTTGCCTGAGTCTCTCCCTCCAACCTGCAACATGAGTATGTTTGAAAAAAACATTCAACCCGGTACTATGATACTCAGCGATGTTTAGAACACGGGGAATTCCCGAAAGAAGCAAGCAAAAGATAGGATAGCCATTCGGAAAATGGGGAACGGGGCAGTAAGACTGTCAGGTTTGGAGGGGAATGAGTTCACCCAGCCAATCAACATGGATAGATTGAAGTAATATTTCGCCTGAGGAAGAAAAGGCTGACCGATCACCAGGAGGACTGGCAGAAGACCTAACCCAACGGGATATGAAACTCATTCATGCATACATGTATACACGTAACGTATTTTGCATTCCTTTTTGTGTTTGCTTTGTTTTGTATTCACAGGTTTCAACAAAGAAAAAGAGAAAGCATCAAATGCAGCAACAATACAGTATCAGTATCAGTTTGGGGATGAGTCCCAGGACCGAGGCCCACATCCGCATCAGTTTGGGGATGAGTCCCAGGGCCGAGGCCCATATCAGTATCAGTTGGGGGCAAGGCCCATATCAGTATCAGTTTGGGGGCGAGGCCCATATCAGCATCAGTTAGGGGCGAGGCCCATATCAGTATCAGTTTGGGGGCGAGGCCCATATCAGCATCAGTTGGGGGCGAGGCCCACATCGATATCAGTCTAGGGGTGAGGCCCATATCAGTATCAGTTTGGGGGCGAGGCCCATATCAGTATCAATTTGGGGGCGAGGCCCATATCAGCATCAGTTGGGGGCGAGGCCCATATCAGTATCAGTTTGGGGGCAAGACCCATATCAGTATCAGTTTGGGGGCGAGGCCCATATCAACATCAGTTGGGGGCGAGGCCAATTTCAGTATTGGTCTGGGGGCGAAGCCCATATCAGTATCAGTTTGGGGATGAGTCCCGAAGGTTGAGACCCACATCAGCGTCAGTTTATGGGGAGGTCCACATCAGCATCATGCTTCCATGCATACATGCATAGATATCACATACATACAATTTTTATTTTGTTCGCAGGATTGTAGCGGTAAAGACCATCTCATCAAGCAATAGATGCCAAAAATGGCGTTCCAAAAACACAGCAAATGCCGAAAATGGCGTTCCAAAATGGAGCACACACAGAAAATGCCGAAAATGGCGTTCCAAAATGGAGCACACGCAACAGATGCCGAAAATGACGTTCCGAAATGGAGCACACGCAACAGATGCCGAAAATGGCGTTCCAAAATGGAAAACACGTAACAGATGCCGAAAATGGCGTTCCAAAATGGTGCACACACAACAGATGCCGAAAATGGCGTTCCAAAATGGAGCACACATAGCAAATGCCAAAAATGGAGTTCCAAAATGGAGTACACGCAACAGATGCCGAAAATGGCGTTCCAAAATGGAGCACACACAAATGATGCCAAAAATGGCACTCCAAAAATGGAGCACGGTTCGGGAATGAACCAGGGGTCGCAACACCTCACCACCAAATCAACTCAACTCAACACATGGCAAGTCAAGTGGCAGCTGGCGAGCCAGGTAAGTAAGAATGCATTGCATAACTTTGATAGGATTGTCACTGTTACACATTATACAAGTCCCATCAAAGTGGGGGCGACTGTAGGCACTGCATTTTTGCACGTAAGACCCGATGATGAGTCTCATTTGGAGGCACTACCTTTTAAGTCGCGGAAGTCGCGGGAAACGGACGACGGAAGGGAACCGGTATTTTTGTTAGATTTTTAGTCACTTGTTTGGCTTCAGGCTCGCTTGTTGGACCCCCGTTATTAAAATACACCATTGGCCTTGGCCCAAAACTACACCAAGCCCATCTCACCCAAGCCCAATCCAAAGATAATTAAAATATTTAAAATACATGTCACAAATTAAATTAATTTAAATTAAAGCTAATTGAAATTAATTTAAACCAATTAAATTAAATCCAATTAAAACAAATTAAATTAATTCCAATTTAAATCAAATTAAAAGCTAATTAAAATTAAACCAATTAAAATAAATCTAAATTAAATTAAACTAATATTTAATTAAAATCTAATACCAAAATTAAAATAAATCACTTCCTAATTTAATAAATCACTCACCAATTTAAAATATTTACTCACCTAATTAACAAATTAAATGCCTAAATAAAACAAATAAATGTCTAATTAAAGTCAATCAAATATATAATCTTCCTAACAAACAAATCTCTCCCTAATTAATTGATTTTTCTTTCCTTTTTAATCCATGCAAACCCCTAACCCTAGCTTCTCACTAGGCGCACACAACAACAAACTTCAACCTTTAGACCTAGACATTCACGGCACTTCAACCAAAAAAAAAACAAAAAAAAAAAAAAGAAAAGAAAAACCATCTCCCCTCTCTTGAATCCCCACGGCAACAAACACAAAAACCACAAACCCTAAAAGCTTCCCACCTCTCTCTCGTAGACCACAACCAGTCCACACAAACCTTGCACACAAAGACTCTCACACGGCAAAACCACCAAATAATAAAACCCTAATAGCACCACGGCCACTCTCTCTCCTCATCATCTCTCATCCTTCAAAAATAATAAAACCCTAACCTTCACGCCACACTCCCCCTAACTTCATCAGTCCCTTCACGCTAAAATCTTTGCTTCACACTCCAAATCCCCACAAACAACCACGCTCAGCCCTCATGCAATAAACAAAGACACGCTGCCCACGAAGCCAAGCACTTAACGCACCAAAATACCCTTCGTTCAGCGCCCTCACGAGCAGCCAATTCACGACTAGAGAAACACACTCAATCAATCTGCCATGCCCCTTCCTTCATTATCACAGTCCTCATTCTTCACGCTAAACTCACAAATCCCTTCACACCTCACGTATAGCTCACCACCGACAAGGCGCAAACTGAAAAATTGACCGACATATTACACATAGCGCCACTGCTCTCCACGTGAAATAAGACCACAAAACAGCAACAACAGCCCCTAAACCTGCGTATAAGGCCTCCTCACAAACTGCCCAGTTCACACGCGTATAGCCCCTCATAAATCCCTTCATACTGTCGTGAAAAATCCCCCTAAGCCGTAACTTACTGCCACAAACCACCTAAAATAAGCCCTGACCGAAACAGTAAACAAAACAATCCTTAAATAGTCCCAAAATTACCCCGAACTAACCCAGAAACTGCCCAATAAACAATCCCCTAGACACCCAAAACAGTAGCCTAAAACACCAAAAACAGTGACCAAAATACAGCAGCAAAACAGCAGCGAAACAAGGTCAAAACAGTAACTTGAGCAGCGAAACAGCGAAGAAAGACGCAAACCAGTGAACCAGAAAAGTTGCGGAGCTTTAACCCTTCCGACGGCCGTGAAACGTGAGTCCGAGAGTCAACGAAAAAGGTTAGACCTGAGGGTACTTTTCACATCCGTTTTTAGTTGTATTTTTATTATTTATTGAGTTTAGTTTGTATGATTATTGTGTAGTGATGTATGTTCTGGCCTTTGAATAAATAAAAAAATGTATGTGTTGTGAAATGATGAATGTTGTGGCCCTTGAATAAAATGAAAAATGTGTCGCCTCTCGTGGTATATAGGATGGAAACCTAGACATAAATTTCATAGCCGATTCCGAATGGACGGTAGTATGATCTGTACTCGGGATACAACTCCACGTACCACTTGAGTAAATGGCGCATATTTTGTTTTCTATTGTTTTGATTTGTTTATTATTCGCTACTTGATTCCCGCATGTTATTTGTTTATGTAATGATGTGATCGAGCGCATGGGCTTAGTAAGTTGGATTAAAGGTCCCCTATTCTGAGTGGTTAAAATCCTTTACCACGATGTTTTGCCGCGCCGGTTGATGTATATCCGGTTGAATGTAAGATGTGTTCAATCGGGTATACGAAGTCCGATATCATTGTCTTTACTTTTTATATATGTATTGTGTTGATTGCGCATGGCCTTAGTAAGTGCGATTAAAGGTCCTCTATTTTGAGAGGTTAAAATCCTTTACCACGATGCTTTTCCTCGCTTTTAGCCCGTTATTATTTATTAGGTTTCATCTATTCATCCGTTCATGTATGTGTCATGTTGTTTACTGCATTTCGAAGGTCACTGCTGTAACCCCGTTCGAACGCGTTTCAGAACGCCGCACGAACGCTTGTAAGTTTGATTTTTGTTGGGCTGATTGTTTGATCAAGAAGGCTGTTTTGGTTGTGGACTCATGCTTTCTGTCAAGACCTTGGGCAATGGGCTCATTCAGGCTCTCATATTTCACAGTAGGGGACCTCTATGAAAGAATGATGTAGCAAACCATCTCCTTTGTAGCCAATGATAGTAACGCATGTGGAGGTATCAGGAGGACATCCACATGTGAAGAAACTATGATCAATATTGGATGGTTAAAATCACGATTCTCTCGTAGAATGTCACTACGACCATCACATCACCTTGGATTCTTTGATGAGTCAAAGGGCTTCTCCTCCATTGTATGGTGGCGATGTAGCAACTCATTTTTTAGCAATGACTATGAGCAGTAGCGTGTGGTACTGGTTGGGGGAGCCAGGAAGTACGAATAAATCATAGCTTGTCTATTATGAGTAAAATCTCGACATATGCTTTGGGAGGTTTCACTCTTTAAAAGTTAAACGAGGTTGAGGTTTTGGGATGACGGATTGCAAGCCTCGATTTTGATAGTATCCGTGAATTCATGTTAGGAACTCCTATGGCCTGCAAGCATTGGGCTGGGCCGGTTTGAGTGTGAACAGTTGTGGCATTGGTGAATATGCCGGTTTTGGTGTCTTTGGCTGGGCCGGATTGTGGCCTGACTCAAGGATACTGTATGCAGCAATTTTTGCTGGATTGGGCTGACTGGCGCGCTGGACGTGGGCTTCTTTAAGCTACAATGTGCGTGCTAGTTGAGGCAACGTGGCATGGTTTGTGCGGGTGGTTTTGTGGGCTCGCTTTGGGTCGATGAAATTGGATTTTTGACTTGCTGAGAACTGATGTGTCTCGGTTTCATGCTTTTCTAGGGGTGAGCACCGGTCGGAACCGGTTGGAACCGGAACAGAAATCCGGGTTTGGAACCGGAACCGGTTATAACCGGTTCCAAATATAAGGAACCGGTTGTAACCGGTCCGGTTCCGGTTCCAGAATAACTGGAACCGGAACCGGAACCGGAAGTAAAAAAACAAAACAAAAAAATTAGTTTGGACATTAAAAAAAAGCAACAAGTTCCATGACCAAACCAACTAATTAATTTGTGATTAAATTTTAATTAATTACCATATTCTACTTCCTGAGTAAATAAGACTGTTCCCTTGACACCTTCAGTGCCACCAAGAACAGCAACTGTCGATGTGGTTGCTTTGACAAAACCTGCATCTGCAAGCAGCCATGAATTAATAACATTCAGTTTTCTGATTAATTACTAATTGACCTAAAGACTATAATTCCAATATCCTTACAGAATAAAATAGCTATCATTAATTTGAGTGAAGCTGCTTTCTCCATTATCAAATAGAAATTAATCAAAGTAGGTGAGATATGATTTTTTTTTTTTAATTGTCTCTCTCTTGTAAGTATTTTTCATTGTTATCTGTTTAATTCTTGAAACGCTACTACTGACATTTTTATGTCTGCTGAAATTCAATGTCAATACCTTATTAGCTTCTGTAAGTTGATATTCAGAGCCTTTCGTTGTCTGTTGTAATAGGTGGTATTTCTGAAACACTTTGTCCTTACAAATGTATTTCCGACAGATATCATTATATATACTAATGACAATGTTATATAAATAGGGTAATTCGGAATCGTACCGGAACCGAATTGGAACCGAATAACAGAGTACCCTATTTAATTGGGTAGGTTCCGGTTCCATACGGAACCGGAACCGAAACCGGTTTTGCTCACCCCTAGCTTTTCTATAAAATGGAAAATGAATGGGCTGGGCTTGTCACGAGTAATTGTTGCTACGTCTCTGGAAAGACTGCATGTTTATGGGCTTGTTCAGCATGCCCAAACACTAATGTCAGATAGCGTTTAGCCCAATACCTAACCTAATTGCATAATTTTGCAAATTGTTTTTTTGCAATTAGGCGTGATGTGGATGAGGCGTGATGTGTTTGAGTGTGGCAAAATACGCGCGTCTCACATGGTTGGAATGTGTTGGGCTTGCATGTGTTGGGCCTGCTAATTCACGTGGCTCCTGGGTAATATTTGATGTGGGATTATGGTGTGGTGACTGGATGGGCTGGTCAAGTGCAAAGTTGGGCCTGAAAGTGAAAAGTGGGCTTCGCTTGATGGGTCAAATTGAATTGCTGGGTTCCGTGCACGTGAATAAGCGTGTAGTGGCTGGGTTAAACAATCTTCTGGACGGGCAAATTTTTGAATTGAGCTTTGGAGTTTGAGTGGCTGGACTTCAGACGAGCCAGATTTGGGCTTGATGGAGTTCTTTTAGTGGCCTTTTGGGCTTGGACATTTGCTTCAGTTAACGCTGGTTGAAATGGACTGTAGCTTTTAGGGGTGAACATAATTTCGGGTCAAACCGCGAACCGCATCGAACCGCACCGCACCGAACCGAACCGCGCGGTTTGAAAAAATATTAAAAATAATTTTGAACCGCACCGAATCGAACCGCAAATTTCGGGTCGGTGTGCGGTTTTGACCCATGTCAAACCGCGAACCGCCCAAACCGCATATTTTGACTCGAACCGGGACGCGAACCGCCTAAACCGCCGACCCGCGTACAAATTAAATATTATTTTATATTTTTCTTCTTCTTTAACTATGAAAATTAAGATATTTAATGATCATATAACAATATATAATGAATAAATGAAAATTATGTAATTTTTTCTTCAATTATAATGTGAAAACACACAAAATTTTCTTAAAAAATTTATAATCCAAACCGCCGACCAAACCGCTAAACCGCCAACCCGAACCGCCGCGATTTTCCTTATCAAATTTGCGGTTTCGTTTTCTAATTTCCCAAACCGCCAACCCACGCGGTTTAAAGTAAAAAACGAAAAAACCGCCCCGAACCGCACCGCGAACACCCCTAGTAGCTTTCGCCTGGAGGGTGGCTTCGGCGGGCTTCGCTCTTGGGACGACAATGCCACTCTGTTTCGTTGTAATTCTAGGCAGCTAAAAGTCAAAGCCATATGCGTGCTGGCCAGAACGTGGGCTGGGCTTGTTTGTCGACTAGGATCTGATTTGCGTGCAGCAGCTACGGTCAACTTGAGAATTGTGCAATCGGTCAGCTTGGGCACTTTACGTGTGGCAGAAGCTCTTGCAGCATGCGTGTGACAGTGATGCACAAATGCGTGCGGCAGTGTGTAGTCCCATCTTTTTCGTTGACTTTGATTGCAGGAGTTTCTGGAGTACGTGGCAGACCTACTGCCTTATCTTTGTTGCGTGTGGCAGTTGATTGATGGGGCTCAAACCAAATCTTCTCCCCTCACGTGATCACAACTGGCGAATGGGCCATTTTTAGTTTTGTAACAACTACCGAACTGGGGCCCTTGTAAGTGGTCATTTCGTCCGTGGGCTTCCTTCTTTTCTGCGTATGGGCTGGAGTGACGTGGCCTACTCTCTAGCTTTCACGCATTCGATGTGGGATTTGGCGACAATTTTTAGCATTGGCAGCAATGGGCCATTCATTTTGGGCTCAAAATGGGCGTGAAGTGGGTTTTGGCATTTTGTGTGCATCATTCGGCGCTTTATTTTATGGCCTTTTAGTAGGCTATTCACATGGGCTTTCTTTTGCATACTTGGCATGCATATTGTTGCAATAAGGATATGCATATGTTACGTAAGTGGGCTTTGTTTTTTTAATTTTATTTGCCTTTGGGCTTTGTTTTCATGAAGAGTTTACGTGCTTTTCTTATCTTTGAGGCCTGCTAGCCTCAACACCTTTTAGGCTTTACATAATTTATGTCATCTTCTGATCAATTGTCCATTGGAGGCTTTTATGCCATA